>JAMPIV010001516.1:0-111991 GCA_024509875.1 Oreohelix idahoensis
TGTACCTGTCTTCTTGGTTGCTCCAGGTAAGCATTTTGGTGACGGTTTTCGGTCAAAATAATTTGGAGAATTTTCCGAACGCAGGTTGTATGGGAAGAAGGCAATTTGGAAATGTTCTTTTCTGTTTCTCTTCAGCTGCCATAAGGTCGTTTTTTATTTAAATATGACGCGGTATATCCGTTCCTAAAAGCACCGCGTTGCGGAATTTCGCGTAATAAAAATCACAGAGCTTATGGGGAAAAATTAAGGTTAGGGGCAGAAAACTCAAAATGTGTACACTCTTTTTTCTTTTTGGTGGGAAAAGTGCACAAACTCAGAAGGAGAGAGCGATACACAATCTTAGAGCATTAAATTTGTGTGAGAGCGTGTGTATTCCTCCGCGGATAACTACGTTCGGCTGTGTGCCGTTTCTATGTTCACCTGGTGTTACTAGGTAGCGCAAAGCATAGACACCCCGTGAAAAATCGCGTATGAGCTGACGCGATTTCGCATTTTAGTTATTTTAATCCCCTATTTATCTACCGTCGGCGTCTGTGACCTAATGGATATGAACGCAGTTTCATAATACAGATATACCAGGCTCGAAACCTGCTGCAGGCGGTTTGGTAGCAGATCGCTTTGTGTGGATTTTTAACAATGGTATAAGCACCGTACCGTTCAGAAAGCAATGGGAAACTACTGAATGAAAAAAAAAAAATTTCCTAGAAAAATCACAAACAGCCAATAAAAGCTGGGGTTGATTGCCACGTCTTGTAAAGGATAAGCAACTAACTTTTTATTTATCTACCGCGTATAAACAAATTCGCGCATCGCAGACACCCGTGGTAACGGAAGAGACTATGCTCTGAAGATTTCTTTCTATTCTGTGTAGGCCTACCAGCTATGTTGTTGACGTCTTCCCATGCAATAATATCAAACTTTTCAACTTCTCTGTTTGTTGTTTCTGTCTCTTTGTCTTTTCTTTATTCTTATTGTCACAAACAATTGCTCTACTTAAAATATATCTAAAGAAAGGTAATTGCTTCCTTCTATTAAGAGTAATAAATAAGCTACCTTTGCGCACTAACTTCTTTCTATGGCATCCTGCTTCCTTCTATTAAGAGTAATAAATAAGCTACCTTTGCGCACTAACTTCTTTCTATGGCATCCTCATTACTATTTTTGTCAGCTTCAACGTTGGTCTTACCTTTCTGCTGACCACATCTAAGTGACCTCCAGAAATTCTTTTGCTTGTTCACTGATTGTTACTGTTATCACGATTTTACAATTATTTCTTGCGTTTGTTCTGCTTATCTATTAATTTAGGAATAATGTCTGTAGCCTGTTGGTTTTCCGTTCTGCAGCCTGTTGTTTCATGGTTTTGTCAAGAAAATGCTCCTTCCTCCGAGGCCAGATATGTGGAGCACCTTATATGGAGCAAGAGAACAACTTAAGAACACATGCAGATACCACTAAATGGTATTGGGACGAAAGGCGACAGCCTATACGCCGCTAGATCAACGACAACAACAACAACATATCCAATCACTATCTGGCGTCTGTCTGCGATTTTCACGAAGTTGTCTCTTATCTGTCTAATTTTGTTTCAGACGTCCAGTTGTTGGAATTGTGGAATTGATCCAATGATTTGTCTGTTGACAGGATGGCCTAAAGAAACGAATGGAGCAGCTTAAGAGGAGCATAGAGACAGCCAGCAAGGCTGTGGACTTGGAGAAGCAGAAGAACGTTGACCTACTTCTGGAGATCTTCCCGCCTAAAATTGCGCAAAAGCTATGGAGAGGTAGGTGTCATAAAATACAATTTTTGTTTGTCATCAACTATAATGAAAGTTTTTTTTTTTTGCCGTAAATTTTGGTTTATTTATATATATATATATATATATATATATATATATATATATATATATATATATATATATATATATATATATATATATATATATATATATATATTATATATATATGTTCCAGATTTCACCATCGAATTAAATAGAACACGTTTTCAAACAAGTTAGTAGATGTAAATACATAATTATGTTAGTAGAGAGTGCATCTCAGACGTGAAGGGTAGAACAGACATAGCAAAAGCAACCTTGAATAAAATGAAAACTAGTTTGTGAAACAACTCTTTGTCAATGGAAGTTAAAAATAGAATTGTTCACTGTTAGATAATTCAGTCCTTGCATATGGAAGTGAGTTATGGACAATTAGAAGTCAGCAGGAACATACACGGAGGCCACACAAAAAAAGATGTGGTTTTACAGAGGAATTTAAAGAATAATATGGTCAGCTAACAAGAGTAACGAGGATCGCCTTAATAAGGACAAAGGATGCTTATTACTAGGGTTACACCGAATAGTGGTTTTTACTGTTCGACCCAATGCGAATAGAGGCCTTTAACTATTCGGGGGCCGAATTCGAATACGATTACTGAGTGAATGTTGGGCATAAAAGTTGTGTGTTCACTAGGTCTACTTACATTTTTATTAATTATACAGCGTTAAAACAAATAGGGCAATATATTGGAACTATTTAATGTAACTAAAACTAGCCTTTCATATTTATGATGCGACATATTTATACATCAGTCCACTGGCTTTCTAGCTCGGTGGTCCATGGTTCAATCCTCAGTTCAAGTGGGATTTTTTAGACCGCAAATGGCTCCAGGGTCGACCCAACCTTATGAATTGGGCACCAGAGCAACTCTGGGAAGGTTAAGGCGGCCGGCGTGATGCTGACCATATAACCCCTAGTGTGCCGATGGTCAAGAAAAAAATTGGGTCTAACACTATATTCCCCAATATGCCTCAATGGGCGTGTAACGGAGGATCCCTCACACATCAGTCATGTATGGTGAATTTGACCAGTCACACATCAGTCATGTATGGTGAATTTGACCAGTCACACATCAGTCATGTATGGTGAATTTGACCAGTCACACATCAGTCATGTATGGTGAATTTGACCAGTCACACATCAGCCATGTATGGTGAATTTGACCAGTCACACATCAGTCATGTATGGTGAATTTGACCAGTCACACATCAGTCATGTATGGTGAATTTTACCAGTCAGTCACTTCTAATGAAGTTCGGCAAACGATCAATTTTGATGGCGTTAATTGGCATGTTTGGGCAGTATTTGTTTTGTTGAAGTATTTGTGGTGTTAAGAATGTTCTACAAGATGGGTTCATGAGTCCCCTGATACAGTCCTTGCTCTGGAATCCCCATGGTAAGAAAGGTAGAGGGAGACCAAAGAATATATAGAGAAGAGAACTGGAGACATACACAAAGGATGTGAAGAAAACAGAAAGACCTAGAGCTGATGGCACAGGCCAGGAAGACTTGTCATAAGTTTGTTGAAGGTCTATGATCCTTGAGGAGATGAATAATTTACATTTTCATAGAATCATACGAGTCTCCCGCTGTTTTATTAACATTTAATGCAGTGCTTCTTAATCAGGGGTGCATGTACCCCCCCCCCCCCGGGGTACTCTACTTCTGGGGTTGCAAAACATGCCTGGGTCGGAATGGCGAAGAGGTATGGCGTGCGCCTCGAATTCTAGAGGTACTGGGTTCTATTCCAGTAGAGGGAATATAATTTATGGAATTTTTTTTTCGGAACCAATGATAATAATGATGTCATACTCCCCACTAGTCTACTGGGTAGTGAGATCGGAAGCCTAGCCTTCTCGGATACGGCCCAAAAAATAGGAGGTGGATGTACACGTTTTGCACGTTAAATATCCCACAACGGTTGAAAATCGTAAAGAGTAGGCCAACAGGCCGCTGCACTGGCAAAAATTTAAAAATTAGAAACCTACCCACTACTAAAATATTTATAGAATTTGTGATTCCTATTTACGCACATTGGGATTCTCGCCGGTGCTACGGAATTTGTTCTCTGTGCTGAGATCCTCTTTGTGTGATCTAAAATAGATCGAAAGACTGATGGAGTTGTCCATGTGCATTGTTTTAAATCTCTGTTTTGCATTTCTGGCATATTTTTCCAGTTACAAGATAATGGGGTGTAAGGTTTCTTAAAATGATGTCAAGGGGTAAGAGTCCTCTAAAAGATTAAGACGGGAAGATTAGATGGATCATGGTTGATTGAATAAAAAATTTTAAAATACTTTTTACAAGTTCCTCTCTGATTTCCCTTCCTTACCTCTCATCTGAGAATACATCTCAGACGACACACTGAAGTTGGTGGTAGAAAGAAGAAAAATGAAGTCCAAAAAAGACACATAAAATCAGGAATTGTACAAGGAATTTACAAAGCAGATTAAAAAACGATTCAGACAAGACAAACAACAATACATAAACGACACCTGCAGGAAAATAGAGGAAATGCGCGAACAGGGATTGAATAAGAATATGTTTTCTGAAGTAAGAACATTGAAGAACAGCAACTTTAAACCATCACCTCGAGCAATAAACGACAAGAAGGGTGACTACTCTAACAGAACGTAAAGATATTCTGAACAGATGGAAGGAGGACTGTCAAGAAATGTACACGGAAATAAACAAAGCGGCAGATAACAACATCATGAATGAAGCGGAACGTGAACCAGAAACTACCATAGAGGAAGTCTGGAACGCAATCAAACACTTGAAAAGTGAAAAATCTCCTGGTTGTGATGAAATAACAGCTGAAATGATGCAGGCAGGAGGAGAAGGCAGCGCTCGTATATACCATGCATTATGCTGCAAGATCTGGCAAAGCAGAATTTGGCCCAAGGAATGGAAAAGATCAATTTACATACCCTTGCCAAAATAGGGCAACCTGAAACTGTGCACAAACTACAGAACTATAGCTCTTATAAGCCATGCCAGCAAAATACTATTACAAATCATAATGAAAAGGATGCAACAGAAGCTAGAGACAGAAATAAACGAAGTACACGCGGGTTTTCGACCAGGTAGAGGCACTAGAGATCATATATTCAACATGAGGATCATCATAGAAAAGTGTAGAAAATTCACCGTTGACCTATATACTTGTTTCATTAATTACACCAAAGCTTTCGACTGTGTACAACATCAGCAGTTATGGGCTATTATGAAAAATATGGGATTTCCAAACCACCTTATACAACTCATCGCACTGCTGGTCCAAGAACAACAGGCAGCCGTAAGAATAGAGGGGGAAACATCAGAATGGTTTGAAGTACAGAAAGGAGTAAGACAAAGCTGTACCCTTTCCCCTTACCTGTTTAACATTTATGCCGAGAATATCATGAGAAACGTAAGAGATGACCAAGAACACACAGAGTTTGACTCATTTAACATTGGCGGGTACCAGATCCCGGAAATCAGATTAAAAAGACCAACAGAGAAGTACTGCCCTCACTAAACGTAGAGGAAAATTGGCTCCTAAATACCATCGCAATAAGGAAGCTGAAATTGTTCGGTCATATAAAAAGACATAATAGTCTGGAAAAAATAGTGATGAAAGGCATGGTCCCTGGAAAAGGGGGAAGGGGTCGACCTACACGACGGTGGACCCAGGACATCACAGAGAGTCTGAACTTGTCTTTGGCTGATGCAGGTCGACGCCCAGAATCGTGATGCGTTCAGAGCAGCTGTAATGGAGACAACGTTTTGGAAAGAATACGTCACATGATGATGACCTCTCATCTACTTCTCTCTTTATTTTTTACTACCACTCATTCTTCCGTTACTTCTCTCTCTCTCTCTCTCTCTCTCTCTCTCTCTCTCTCTCTCTCTCTCTCTCTCTCTCTCTCTCTCTCTCTCTCTCTCTCTCTCTCTGCTTACATTCTCACATCCCTCTATCTCTGTTTCTATATATTCCTTTGGCTTCCTTTCTTCATCTGCTTTCTCCAAATCTTCATCTGTCTCTCTCTCTCTCTCTCTTCCTTTCTCTGCCTCTTTCTTTATCTGCCTCTGTGTCTTTCCCTCTCACCTCTGTCATTTAATCTTCCTGTCTTGCTTTCTTCCATCTCTCCTTCCTTCAATAACTGTTCGTTCCATTTCTATGTCGTCAAACTGAAGATCAGATCACTTGTATAACTCAGAAAATTGAGGGTGCTTTCCAAGAAAAAAAGCACAAACTGGTGGTTTTGGTGGACTTAGAAAAAGCATTTGATAAAGTGTGGAAAGATGGACTGAAAGTCAAGCTGCAAAGAAGTGAAGTGTGTGGGAGAATGTTCAAATGGATCAGCCACTATCTTGAGAATAGAACTGCCAGAGTCCAACTACAAGGACAGACCAGTAGGAAGATGGTATTGGAGCAGGGTGTTCCCCAAGGGGGAGTCCTGTCTCCCACGTTGTTCCTCGCATATATTGTTGACATATCAGAGAATATTCTAAGAAGAACCCACAATGCCTCCTTTTCAGACGACTTAGCCCTGTGGATCGCAGAGGAATATATCACTACGGCAAGCATTCGAATGCAGCAAGCCCTAACATCATTGGAGGAGTGGGCCAAGGCATGGCTAGTAAAGATAAATGAAGTGAAAACATCATACACAGTGTTTTCTCTCTCAAACAAACCACAGATCTACAAATTGGTGCTAAATGGGAAAAATCTAGATCCCAAACTACCTAGGCATTACCTTTGATCGCCGCTTGACTTGGAAAACCCAGATTGAAAAAAACAGGACAAGAGCAAGGCAGAGAATGGCAATCATGAAAAAAACTTGCTGGCGCGGGTTGGGGAGCAGACGAGAGAGTACTAAAGAAGCTATATACTTGGCGAATGAATAGAATATGGCATTGCAGCATGGTCAACGGCAGCTAAGTCGAACTTTGACAAAATAAACAGAACCCAAAACCAAGCATTGAGAATCATAACAGGGGGCATGAAGTCAACACCCATTGAAGAGTTGGAAAAGATTACTCACCTCCAGCCTATGGAGGATAGAAGAGATAGCAGAGCCCAGCAACACGCCGAGAAATTCAGGAGGCTGATAGACCACCCAATGCATCAGAGAATAAATGGACTTTGAAGGGGAAGACTGAAGCGAAGCAACTTTGTACAGACAGTCAAAACAGAGAGCAGACCTTATAAATGCAATATCAACAGCTACGTCAATATGTACTGCACACAAGGTACCAATTTGGAAACAACAGTGCTTCCCTGAAATGATAGAATACGATCCTGGTATTGAGAGAAAGAACAGCCAAAATGAAACAGAAATGAGAGTCCTAACCACAAAATATATAGAGAAATATTACCCAAGCAACACCTGGATCCATGCATACACAGATGGATCAGCAACTAATGCAACAGAAGATGGGGGTGGAGGAGTCTTCCTGAGCTTAAGCAATGGCACACACAAAAATATAGCAGTCGTTACTGGGAAATTCTCAAGTAACTTCAGAGCAGAGGCAGAGGCCTTAAAAACTGCATCAGAAATTCTAATGACAGAAGAAAGCTCAGAGAGATCAGTAGCTATCTTCTCAGATACGTTGTCAGTGATTACAACGCTGAAAAGTCAAAGTAATGCTGAACTGGATGACCTAAGAGTAACACTTCACAGACTATGTCAGCAATACAAAAGAGTCGTGATACAGTGGATCCCTTCTCACTGCAACATCCCTGGAAATGAAGAGGCTGACAGATTGGCATAGGGAGAGGGAAAGCTTCCTCAACTTGACACAAATATAACTTATGAGGAGGCCAAGAGTTTTATCAAGCGCAGGTACAGGCACAAGTGGGAAGAAGAGCATCTAGGCCACATAAAAAATTATCTGTATTACCAGCTCAGCAGAAGTGAACAAGTGGTAATCTTCAGACTTCGTACAGGTCATAACAGATTGAGATACCATCTATTCAACAAATTACAGATAGGAACTACTGACTGTGGCACTGATAAAATGACTGCCGAACATCTGCTTCAAAGGTGCCCAACATATGAGGAACAGAGAAAACGCATATGGCCATCACCAGTACCATTCCTGGAGAAAATCTACGGAGATATCATCAGCCTTAGGTTGACCACTGCTTTCTTTGAACTTATTCAAGTTGACATCTGAGGGTGAACGAAGAAGAAGAAGAAACTTTTCCACTCCCTATATTTTTCCTAATCTTCATCTCTCTCTCTCTCTCTCTCTCTCTCTCTCTCTCTCTCTCTCTCTCTCTGTTACTTTACCCTTCACCTCTATTTCATGCTTTATTATTATTTTTTTCTCACCTGCCCTGTATATTGCGTCCAACAGGTGAAGAAGTCGAGCCCACAACGGTCGATGACGTCACCATGCTCTTCAGTGACATCGTCGGCTTTACAGCCATTTGTAGCACGTCTACGCCCATGCAAGTGGTCAACATGCTGAACTCGTTGTACACTCACTTCGACCAGTTCTGTGTGGACATCGACGTCTACAAGGTGAGCAAGCTTGTTTATTCATGCAATGTTCGTGCAAATGCCGAAATCCACACATTGTTCGTGCCAGCGATGATATTTATACAATGTTTGGGCAAGCGCGGAGATTTATACAATTTTCATGCAAGCGCGGATATTTATACAATGTTCGTGCAAACGGGGAAATTCATACAATGTGCGTCCAGTGTCAGAATCATTTATTCACACTCTATTTCACTGATATTTGTCTGGTTTTGTCATCGTGTCATACCACTTCAGTCCTTCTATTCTACTCTAGCACCCAGTTATGAAAGTCTGTAAGTTCGTGGTAGATGAATTAACGACCACACTGGGAGAAAATCGCATGAAAAATGCAGTGGAAGAGCAAGAAAACCCTGTAGTGCCCATGGGAGTGTCGGTGGTGAAATAAGAATGTGAGGGGAAGATGGTATCACTAAATGTGAAGTTAAGCGTCTTAAGACATCCAGGAAGTAAGATTTATGTATGTGTTTCGCTCTTAGTCAACCTCACGAACTTTTATCTTAAGGACTACTCACTCTCTGAGTCATTCCTGCTAGACAGACTGTAAGCAGTAATACAATCAACTATTAAGCTGAAAGCTGAGGTGTGGGGCAATTCTGAACAACGGTTAAATTTTCCTGATTATATATATATATATATATATATATATATATATATATATATATATATATATATATATATATATATATATATATATATATATGTTACGAAACTTCTTCCCCAGTATAATGAGCTAGATTTCGTGAAGCATCTTACTGTCTAATATTTGGTGTATAAATTGGACGGACACTCAAGACAGTACGTAGGCAAATAAATAACTTGACAGAAGTCTGGGTCACAGTTCCATACATATAATCTTCACAGCATAGTCCTGGACATCAGTAATAATAGTACAAAATACTTGCATCAATACAATATGTGGTACAGTCATTCTAACATACTGGCATCCACTGCATTCTATTAAGTGCGGCATTCACTCCTCGCACATATATCTCTTTGGTCTGATCACCAGACATCCAAGTTCCTCCAAAACTTCACAGCGCGGGAAAACCACAACGCGCTTATAGTGTCGATACACACAGGCTTTCTATCAAAGCTCCTGTTAGGCTTGGAACAGCCAGGGTCTTATAACGTAGACCTCCTCTTGGCGCGGGAAATCAAACAACGCGCCTTCAAACAATAACATATAAAGGTCTTACCATAGACCTTTGTCGTAAATTTATTTTGAGAGAAAGTCTTAGAAATAGTAGTCCGGTTTAGAGTGTAGAATGATGGTGAAAAGCTCAGTGATAGAAATGTAGAGAGTAAATAGTTGCTTCACAGAGTGCTGGAGGAGAGTAAAGACAGACTTATTTACGACAAATCGTTTCTCTCAATCTACTCTTCAGGCTCATACTGGTCAAACAATTATTTGCCAGTTTCCAGACACACACCTGCTCTCACACCGATTTGGTGCTTCAACCACACAGACGACGTGGATACAACTATCTTAAACAAATAGGGGACATTGTATGGGCTTTGGGTAGTCCAACACAGTAACGATTAAGTTTATGTTTTTATTAAAGTTAAAAAGACAATCACTACAATAATCATTTGTTTACAACAAGAATTATCAAAATTACAGAAAAATGCAAATAACAAGGTAGGGAGGGGGTGAAGAAGATTGGTATCGACTAAGCCCGTCTCGCTTATTAGACAAAGATAAACCCAGTCCAAAGATAAATAGTTATCAGGAACGTAGGTAAGTTAACCTAACAGTGAAGTTAATTACTCTGAAAGAGGTGTTTCAAAATTAGGTATAGGTGGTAGAAAGAATCCTGTTCTTCCCAATTGTTCTTCCCTTTACTAAGCAAATGAAAAGGATGGGGTTTTAAACAGAGTTAACAAATTATCAACTATCCCACTTAAAGGAACAATGTAGGGTATACAGAAAAGATATATATTACCAGGTAAGCAAGTTAACAAAATGGTTACACAAAAGATTTAATTTCCTGTCATTCATACACGCGCTAGTAAAGGCCTTCACTCATCTTGCTCTCACTTACCGATCGTGAAAAATCTGGCACTCCATAGAATAACACAACAGCAGTTACACCTCAAACTAAATGTATGAGTGTTTGTTCAAGTTCCAGCCCCAGATTAGCGGGTAGGCGGTCAGCACATAAAAAGGATCCCGTAATCGCTGAAAAATGAATCTGTATTTGTGTCTCTTTTCTTAATAACAGTTTCTATGGGAGGGCACGGTCTCTGATACCGGGGTGAGGATGGTGTGGTCTATTTGACTTTGCCGCTAATAATAAAATTCTTACGCGTGCTGATACACTTTATCCGTGAGGTATGGTTTAAGTCCAGGGAGAAAACTAGTCACATCTCTGTTCGGTAAATATGTATTCTCTCTCTGTGTTAGTAAACTAACAAAAGCTCGGGCCAGTGTTCTTCTTCCCGTTACAGCTTAGTTTGCTTGATGGTGTGTTAAATTTGTCTGTGGGTGTGCTTTCTTTGCTATAAGTTAGATAGCGGAATTCCAAACATAGAATCGCCTCAAAGATTAAAAATTTACACAATCTCAACAAGTTCGGAGTCAGGGAGACTCTACACACTGTTTATGCTTTGCTTTGCTTAGATTGATTTGCTTTATTGCTTTCTTAATGCTGGGATCGCACAGGTTACGATCACTCTGTATGAAAGAAAAAAAAAAGACATGTAATATACCGAAAAACAAATAACCTTCTAAAGCGCGATGAATTTCCCGTTAAGACTATTTTATATACGCTCGCGTATTTAATTATGTATTTAATAAACACTGCGCGAGTTTTAGTGGTTAAAACACACATCTATAAATATAGGACTTAACTAAATTTATTAATTATAAATTCCTTCGCGACTTTAAAAGTTAATTTAAGCATTTAACATCTATTATCTTTTGGAAATAATATAGCAGGTATATCATTACATTTACAACTGGAACTATTGAGATGGTTTAATTTAATAGATTTAAATTAACACAAAATCCAGTGAAATAAAATGAATGGACTAGACCACTGATCACTTTACACAATATATATTTTACCGCTTTGCACAGAAATAGAATTCACTGCAAATGTGTATAAAATCCAGGAGATAGTCTATAACAGCGGTTCCCAACCTTTTTTCACTTGCGTACCCCTTGGCAGCCCATTTCTATAAATTCTTCTTCTTCTTCTGTCCTTAGCCACCGACCGTCAAAGCAGTCAGTGGCCATTACGCCTAGTGGCGTCTTAGGGCAACAGCAGATAGGTTTTCTTTGCCATTGTTTCCCATCACGCCTAGTGGCGTCTTTAGGGCAATGGCAAATCAACCCATTTGCCGTTGTTTCCGTAATCGAAGTGTCTGGCAAACGGGTGATCAGCCCGTTGGTTTTCTATAAATTGTACCCCTAATATTAGCAAAATATTTGAAATTAATATAGTTGCTGTTATTCAAAATTTATAAAGGGGCCAACCACGGGATTAAAAAACAATGTAATAAAAAGGTGAACAAACAGTGCATATATTTTTACATTAAAAAAATCAGAAGTTACAATAAAAATTAACACATTTAATTTATTAATAATAATAATAAAAACTTTATTGTTAAAAGTTGAAATCACTTTTTATAACACACATGTCACGTGACCATGACAAATTTTCAGTGCGATCCTTGACTTTGTTTTGAGGCACATAGTTTTTTTGAAATCAGGTTCAAGTGATGTAAGATACAGTCTCAATTCTGGACCTGCATTCAGTTTACTACGGTATTTATTTTTTATAAAGGTATAAGAAGAGAAAGCCCTCTCCACCAGCTCAGTATTTGTAAATGGCAACAGAAACTTAAGCGCCTTGTCGGTCAGCTGTTCATATTCTCTGCTGATGTCTCCCCAAAAGTTAATAAGGAATTTTCCTTTGAATTCAGCTCTTAAAGTAGTATCAGTCGAAAGTTCAATCAACTTCTCTTTTTCGTTGATTGATAATGTGGCTGCTTGGAAATATTCTTCTTCAAAGGGATTTACAATCCAGTAGTTCTCTTTTCCAGGTTTCGGAAAGTACTTCTCGAAAGATGATTTTAGCCCTTTCAAGTGTTCAATTATTTTCTCGCTCATTTCCTGGGAGAGCTGCAGCTCGTTCTCAGATAGGAAATTGTGCAGAGTTTCAAATACCTCAGGCTGGCCTTTTTCAATACACGAGCTCCAAAAATCTAATTTTTTAATCATAGATTCAATTTTGTCTGAAACATTGAAGATCGTTACCGAGCTATTCTGAAGTGCCAAATTTAGTTTGTTTATTTGTAGGAAAATATCCGATAAGTATGCAGGACTCTGAAGCCAATCACAGTCGTGTAACTTTGAAGTAAGTTGGAAAGGATGGTCTTCAAAAAAACGTTGGACTTCATGTCTAAGTTCGAACAGCCGAGTAAGAACTTTACCACGAGAGAGTCGCCTTACTTGTGTATGAAGAATGAAGACTATCCATCTCTTCACACAGTGCTTTGAAAAGCCTCGAGTTAGTGGACTTTGACTTTATAAAATTAACCACTTTCACAGCTTCATCAAAAACGACTTTTAATTCACCAGGGAGGCGGTTAGATGCAAGGCTTTGCCTGTGGATGCAGCAGTGGCTCCATGTTATATTGGAGGGCTACCTTCGTGACACGAGCGCGAAGACCGGAGTAGCAACCTGACATAGACTTGGCTCCGTCAGTGCATAGTCCACAACAATTAGACCAATTAGTGTCATTTTCTTTAAAATAAGAATCAATAGCATGAAATATATCCTCACCTCTTGTAAGCCCTGACAGAGGATGACAAAGCAAAAGGTTTTCTTCAACTTCATTGCTTTTCAAATGCCTCACAATAACAAGCAAAACAGCGATATTAGCAATATCTGTGCTTTCGTCAACTTGAATAGCAAAGAATTTATTATTTTTAATTCTACTTATTATTGTCGCTTCAACATCGTCAGACATATCCTGCATTCTTCGAGAAATTGTATTGTTCGAAAGAGGGATAGCGTTCATTTTGCGAACATGTTCCTCTCCGAGCATGCACAGAACGGCATTTTTTATACAAGGAGAAATTAAATTCCCAGCTATAGTATGATTTTTACCACATTTAGCAATACGATAACTAATACGGTAGGAGGCTTCAACCGCATTTTCGTTATCTTTGTTAGCTGACGACAAGTACGATGTCACATTCTGTTGTTTCGATAGACGCTGAAAAAAATTGCGTTCCTTGTTTTCATAACTGGGGTGTTTTGTTTGTAAATTCCGCAAGAGTAACGAAGGTTTCATGCTACCATTGGATAATACTGTACTTCTCGACACACTGCACAGTGGGGCTTAGCACAGTCCTCATCTCCTATAAACGAAAACCCATACTTCATGTATTCGTCACTGTATTTTCTCTTTTTAGCTCTATGCAAAATTGAAGATCGTGTCTTTTCACTATCCTGCACCAAAGTCTTAGGCGTGTCCTGAGAAGTACTTGGCGATTGATCACATTCCACATTATGTTTCAGCTTTTTTACTGTGCCGGTTTTCAACCCCTGATCCATATCTGATAATACACGAATTGAACAATTAATCACTTTAAGTTAAGTTAAAACAATGACAAAAACTACTGTATATAGAAACACTATCTCACTGTCTCACGTTTGTAAAATTTGGGTCAAGAATCGACACTATTACTTCCGGGACATTAGACGTTCATAGATAATGTGGAAGATCAAACAGGTCATATTTTTGATGAAATATTCAACGGCCCAACTATAATCCCATAGTCATCATAATGAAGACTATTGTGTAAAAATATGTAATTGTGGTCAGAAGAAACGCCATAGATTTTCACACACGCCAGTCCAAGCAGACAGCACGCCAGTGCCGCGCAAGAAAAACGTCGGAGATTGTCTCACACATTTCATGTTGTATAGTATAGCGTTGAATTAATTTCACAACTTTTGACTTGTCTTTTACACTGTTGACATATGTATCTTTTTTCCGCCATTACTCAATTTTTTTCGCGTACCCCTGAACGTCCAGTCGCGTACCCCGAGGGGTACGCGTACCACAGGTTGGGAACCGCTGGTCTATAACAAGATTTCAAATATAGCTAGTGCTTCTGTTAAGTTCTGGTTAGCGAGTGATAAAGTGTATTTCTACGTGGTCTGTATATATCTAGAATGAAATGAAAGATGAGTGGGACATGAGAAACTTGACACCTTATTAGATCTCAGGACACTTTTGGGGATCTGACCGCCAAACTAAAGAGATATGCCGCCCCTGGTCTCTCGTAGCTTCGCTCGCTGCTTGCGTTCCGGCTTTCCCCGTTCGCTTTCACTGCGATCGGTTCTGCGTTTGGCACGGAGATGCGAAAATACCGGCAGGGAACTTGCGTCGCTCGTCAGGGACCACTACTGTCTTTGATCGTGGCGCTGGTCTTTCTTGAGATCTCTCAGTGCCTGTTTGATCGTGTGCCGCTACATTCTGTTTGATGCTGGCAACGCCCCCTCTGGGCCAAGTTAAGGAAATTACTGCATATGATTGCTCAAGAGATGACCATGGGCGTGATTTAGCCTCTCCTTAAATCAATGCGATGACCAGAATGAACGGTAGATAAGCTGTCCACATATCAATCAGCAAAGGTGTTGCCAATCTGCGTGGAAAGGTTGCATAGCTAATGAGTCCAGGTGAAAAGAAAAATCCCGTTTGACGAAAGGTTACAATATTTCGGGGGCCCTGATGTTATCCAAGGGGTCGTTACGAAGAGTCGTATCATATCATTCAGGGTCGGCTGCGTTCGTCTGTCACAATCGTTCACTCTTTTGAGACATGAAAACCTCTTTTCATGTTTGATTTATGACGACGAAGCTGCCCTGAATGGTAGCTTTAGGATGATTGGTATCTTTAACTTCCTCCTCTTCCTCCGTAGTCCAGTTTCTACTCAGGAAATCAGCCCCGACATTCTGTCTTCCCGGAATGTATTTCACTTTGAAAGAATAAACGCTTAAAAGAAGAGCCGCATGATCCTTGCGTTAAATTCTTTATTGGCACCAAGAAATGCTAACGGAGCGTGGTCTGTTTGCACTGTGAAAGATGTACCGTAGAGAAACTCATGATGGCGTCTGATACCGTCAATCAGAGCGAGGCATTCTCTTTCGACTACGCTGTAGTTCCGTTCAGCTTTATTTAATTTCCGACTGCCATAGGCAACTGGAAATAGCATGTTAAGGTCACTGTCCTCGGCTTGAAGCAGTGTTGACCCGATGCCCTGACCTGACGCGTCGACCCGTAATACAAAAGATTTCTTGAGATCAGGCGACCTCAAAATGGGGTATGCAGACAACTGTCTTTTCAAAGTGCTGTATGCGTGTTCGCATTTTTGATCCCACATGACCTTCTCCGGACGCCCTTTCTTAGTGAGGTCAGTCAGAGGTGCCGTCAGTCCGTTGAAGTTCTGGATGTACTTCTGATAGTATGCACATAGTGATATGAAGGAACGTACGTCTTTCTTCGTTCGGGGTCTTTTTGCTGCCACTATTTTCTCCACGTTCTTCTTAATAGGCCAACTGCATCCGTGAGAAATAGTATGCCCCAGGAAGTCTAACTGTTCAAACCCGATGAGACATTTACTAGGTCTGGCTGTGAGACCAGTTTCCTGTAGTCTCCTGAGGAGCATAGCAACCGTAGCAATATGTTCTTCGTAGGTTTCCGATGCAATTAATATGTCATCCATGAAATTATGGATATGGGGACTTTGCAAAGGTTCTAGAAGCTTCCTCATCATCCTGGTTAACACTCCTGGTGCGTTATGCAAACCGAATGGCATCACATTAAATGTGTAATGTCCTTCACTAGTGCTGAAAGCTAACAAGGGTTTAATTTCCTCCTTGACTGGTATTTGATAGTAACCTTTACTGAGGTCAATCTTGGAGAAAATCTTTGCCTTGCTAAGCTTGGTGAACAACTCAGAAACAGTTTGGAGAGGTTCGGGCTGGAACTCCGTTACAGCGTTTAGCAGCCGGTAATCTATACACAGCCGAACTTCCTTATTGGGCTTTTGCAACAGCACTACACTGGAACTGTAAGGAGATGTAGACTCACTGATAATTCCTGCCTGATGCAGCTTGTCTATTTCTCCGCGAAGTGCATCAGCTTTAGCGTACGGGATGGGGTAAACTCTGGTTCGAACAGGGGTCTCGTTTGTTAATTTCATATCAAATTCGATGAGATTTGTTCGACCAGGTACATCCGTTAAGACTGCACTGTACTGTTTTAGTAGAGCCCTGGTTTCTGTTTGTTGTTCTGGTGAGAGATTGTCGCCGAACTTGACATCTTTAAAGGATTCTGTGGGTTGCAATGGATACTCCATGCAACCATCATCATCTTCCTCGTCTTCCGTTGCTATGGCGACAGCCATGAGATACTCGGAGGATGGCACCGGTCTCTCCAAATATTTCTTAAGGAGATTTACGTGGAAGACCTTCTTTCCTTTTATGGAGATCTTGTAATTGGTACGTGAGATCTTTTTAAGGACAGTAAACGGCCCTTGCCATCCGATGCGAAGTTTATTGCTTCCGGTTGGAAGTAGCAACAAAACTTTCTCCCCTGGTTGTAGTTCTCTCTCTTTTGCAGCTTTGTTGTATCTTTTAGCATGTTTAGCGCGGGCTTTCGTAAGGTTGGTTGTAGCTAGATCCCATCCTAGCTTCAGCCTTTCCTTGAGCTCAGATACATACTTGCTCGCAGAGACGACTGTCTCGTCAGCCTTTTGGTCTGTCAGGGACCGAAGTAAGGCTTCTAGTGGCCCCTTAATAGGTATGCCAAATAAAAGTGTAGCTGGCGCGAATCCCGTAGACGATTGGGGTACCTCTCGGTAGGCGAATAAGGCAGCCGATATATATAGGTCCCAGTCTTCCGGTTTCTCCTGACCCAGCTTACGTAACATGGTGGTGAGGGTGCCATTAAAACGTTCCACGAGCCCATTTCCGGCCGGATGGTAGGGACTTGTGTGGATATGTTTGGCCCTCAAGATCTTAAAGATCTCCTCCATTAACAGGCTACGGAATTGGGATCCATTGTCCGTCAAAACTTGTTGAGGGAATCCCAACCGTGTAAAAATTTGCACGAGGGCTTCTGCGACATGCCTGGAATCTGTGCATGTTAGCGGTATAGCTTCGGCCCACATTGTGCAAGTGTCGACTAAAGTCAGGATGAACCTGTGCTTTCTTTTGGTCCTTTCCAGGGGTCCAATGATGTCGACAGCAACCCGTTCAAATGGAGTACCCACTATTGGCATTTGCCCCATAGGTACTGGGGGTGTCAAGTGCTTTGGTGCTACCCGTTGGCACTGGGCGCAGGATTTCACATACCTGATAATATCAGAGTTCATTCCTGGCCACCAATAGTGGTTTTTTATTCGCTGAATAGTGGCGTTTTGTCCCATATGTCCACTAAAGGGAAGAGAGTGCCCCATTTCTAAGATCTGGCTTCTGTACTGCGTCGGTACTAGGAGCTGGTTATTCCCCGTGTCCGGGTTGCCCGTTCTACGATACAATACGCCGTCCTTAGAAAAGATGTCTCCGTTGTGTCTGGGGTCCTTAGCCATGGGCAGTTTTCTAAAGCAGGGCTCCAGAGCATGGCCCTTTTGTTGCGCCTCCTTCAGTTCATTCGGCAACAAATTTGGCGCAGGCTCCCTCTCCTTCTTGGCTTGCCCTCTTGTGGTTACCGCTGCCACAATCGGCTCCTTTGGTCTCCCAATAAACACATATCTACATCCCAGGATAACTGGGTAGATAGGATCATCCATAATGGCCGCTTTAATAACGCCTCTGACAAAATCAGAGTGTATTTCTACCAGTGCGAGAGGTCCCGGGTTCAAATCCCGGACGAGCCCCCAAATATTGTCGTAAATTTATTTTGAGAGAAAGAGTCTTAGAAATAGTAGTCCGGTTTAGAGTGTAGAATGATGGTGAAAAGCTCAGTGATAGAAATGTAGAGAGTAAATAGTTGCTTCACAGAGTGCTAAAGGAGAGTAAAGACAGACTTATTTACGACAAATCGTTTCTCTCAATCTACTCTTCAGGCTCATACTGGTCAAACAATTATTTGCCAGTTTCCAGACACACACCTGCTCTCACACCGATTTGGTGCTTCAACCACACAGACGACGTGGATACAACTATCTTAAACAAATAGGGAAATTGTATGGGCTTTGGGTAGTCCAACACAGTAACGATTAAGTGTATGTTGTTTATTAAAGTTAAAAAGAAAATCACTACAATAATCATTTGTTTACAACAAGAATTATCAAAATTACAGAAAAATGCAAATAACAAGGTAGGGAGGGGGTGAAGAAGATTGGTATCGACTAAGCCCGTCCCGCTTATTAGACAAAGATAAACCCAGTCCAAAGATAAATAGTTATCAGGAACGTAGGTAAGTTAACCTAACAGTGAAGTTAATTACTCTGAAAGAGGTGTTTCAAAATTAGGTATAGGTGGTAGAAAGAATCCTGTTCTTCCCAATTGTTCTTCCCTTTACTAAGCAAATGAAAAGGATGGGGTTTTAAACAGAGTTAACAAATTATCAACTATCCCACTTAAAGGAACAATGTAGGGTATACAGAAAAGATATATATTACCAGGTAAGCAAGTTAACAAAATGGTTACACAAAAGATTTAATTTCCTGTCATTCATACACGCGCTAGTAAAGGCCTTCACTCATCTTGCTCTCACTTACCGATCGTGAAAAAATCTGGCACTCCATAGAATAACACAACAGCAGTTACACCTCAAACTAAATGTATGAGTGTTTGTTCAAGTTCCAGCCCCAGATTAGCGGGTAGGCGGTCAGCACATAAAAAGGATCCCGTAATCGCTGAAAAATGAATCTGTATTTGTGTCTCTTTTCTTAATAACAGTTTCTATGGGAGGGCACGGTCTCTGATACCGGGGTGAGGATGGTGTGGTCTATTTGACTTTGCTGCTGATAATAAAATACTTACGCGTGCTGTTACACTTTATCCGTGAGGTATGGTTTAAGTCCAGGGAGAAAACTAGTCACATCACTGTTCGGTAAATATGTATTCTCTCTCTGTGTCAGTAAACTAACAAAAGCTCGGGCCAGTGTTCTTCTTCCCGTTACAGCTTAGTTTGCTTGATGGTGTGCTTTCTTTGCTATAAGTTAGATAGCGGAATTCCAAACATAGAATCGCCTCAAAGATTAAAAATTTACACAGTCTCAACAAGTTCGGAGTCAAGGAGACTCTACACACTGTTTATGCTTTGCTTTGCTTAGATTGATTTGCTTTATTGCTTTCTTAATGCTGGGATCGCACAGGTTACGATCACTCTGTATGAAAGAAAAAAAGACATGTAATATACCGAAAAACAAATAACCTTCTAAAGCGCGATGAATTTCCCGTTAAGACTATTTTATATACGCTCGCGTATTTAATTATGTATTTAATAAACACTGCGCGAGTTTTAGTGGTTAAAACACACATCTATAAATATAGGACTTAACTAAATTTATTAATTATAAATTCCTTCGCGACTTTAAAAGTTAATTTAAGCATTTAACATCTATTATCTTTTGGAAATAATATAGCAGGTATATCATTACAAATACAACTGGAACTATTGAGATGGTTTAATTTAATAGATTTAAATTAACACAAAATCCAGTGAAATAGAATGAATGGACTAGCCACTGATCACTTTACACAATATATATTTTACCGCTTTGCACAGAAATAGAATTCACTGCAAATATGTATAAAATCCAGGGGATAGTCTATAACAAGATTTCAAATATAGCTAGTCTGCGTTCACTTTTGGGATCTTAAAGAGATATGCCGCCCCTGGTCTCTCGTATCTTCGCTCGCTACTTGCGTTCCTTTTTTTCCCCGTTCGCTTTCACTGCGATCGGTTCTGCGTTTGGCACGGAGATGCGAAAATACCGGCAGGGAACTTGCGTCGCTCGTCAGGGACCACTACTGTCTTTGATCGTGGCGCTAGTCTTTCCTGAGATCTCTCAGTGCCTGTTTGATCGTGTGCCGCTACATTCTGTTTGATGCTGGCAACGCCCCCTCTGGGCCAAGTTAATGAAATTACTGCATATGATTGCTCAAGAGATGACCATGGGCGTGATTTAGCCTCTCCTTAAATCAATGCGATGACCAGAATGAACGGTAGATAAGCTGTCCACATATCAATCAGCAAAGGTGTTGCCAATCTGCGTGGAAAGGTTGCATAGCTAATGAGTCCAGGTGAAAAGAAAAATCCCGTTTGACGAAAGGTTACAATATTTCGGGGGCACTCATGTTATCCAAGGGGTCGTTACGAAGAGTCGTATCATATCATTCAGGGTCGGCTGCGTTCGTCTGTCACAACCTTCTTCTGGCACGGGAAAACGACGCGCCTCTTAATCCACCCACTTCCAAGTGCGGGACAGAACACAACGCGCTGGTAAACAACAACATATAAAGGCCTTGTAAATGCACATTACGCGGAACATCATCGCGTCCCATCTAATATATCATAATCAAAATCACAGACACTGTTCTATATATATATATATAGTGGTAAAGTGGGATGATATAAATATTTATAGGGGACTTAGTGTACTGACTGAGATCAGCTGTGAAGGTATCTGTATCTAATAGGTGTAGTGTTTTACAGATAACCTTACTTGCTACCACATTATACCTCAGTCAGAATTATTCTGGAATATTGTGATGACTACGTTAAATGTCTAGGGTATGTATATGATGAAGTGTAAGTCACAACAACAACAGACAGATAAACAATTTAATTTATTCCACCACACTTGACAACACTGTGACACTCACACACATTTAACACTCTATAAGACTATCTTAAATGAGTCACTGGTAAAGTTTCAAATATATATGTATTAATTACTTTCACTAATATATATCCTGATTCAACTACAAAGTGAACCAGGAATCACAATTAATTGTAATCACAATTTATATATACATAATTTATAAATATGAACTTAGTAGTGACATATTTTATTAATATTATCCTATGTGTGTCAGTTGTGTAGTAGTACTATGAGGTAATACTGGTTTTGTTTTTCAAGCTATGTTGTTATTTGTCATCATGACTTCAAGTGTTTGTTTATCTGGGAAATAGTATGGGGAAAAAGTTCACAGTTCCTGTCAATTTAAACAAGGTATTGTCCCTCTTTTTTTACTAAAATGTCAATTTTTGAGGGGACACATAATGTTGAGCTCCACTGGCCACAGAGGCTTAACTTTCGTGATGGCGGCAGGAAAAGACTCCTCTGCTCGATTGCTCCCCTGTGTTCTGGAGACACCTCACTAGTCGCTATCTGGACCCAGGAGTTACTGTCAGCCTCCAGATTTAGCAAAGCTCAGACCAGGTGCTGCTCAATAACTTTAGGACCACAGTCCCTGAAACAAGAAGGTTGTACCTCCTACTTCATAACTAATTTACAATCTATTTCCAGACTGAACACAATACATGACAAACACTGAGTTCAGAGCGGTAGGCCAACTGTCAGCTTCATCTGAAATAATTTACACCAGTATACTCCTCCCTAATGGTTACTACGCCTCTGCAATTCCAGCATTATTTCTTTCTAGTCAATAAGATAGGTGTCAGTGTACTGTTTGGCAATTCCATGTAGTTTTACTTTTCTCCGACACCTTCTGTTCAGGTTGGAGCACTATATAGGCCTTGCCTCATGTTCGCTACTGAACCACACACATATACAGACATAAATTATCAATTTACATTCAATTTTCATTAAAAAGATATTGAATATATCAAGCTTACCACAATTCATGGAATAATACACAGTTACGTTGACTGGCAATGAATATAGCACAATTTCGATCTGCCGATGTCCCAGGCTTTTATTTAGAAAAATATGCACTGGCGCTCAACGCACTGGTTCTTTAGTAAGTTTATTTGAAAATGTGGTGCTGAACTAACGCTTCTAAATGACTATATTGGTGGGTCTAACCAATCGAGCCATGTTTACACAAGCGTTTGATAAAAAGTACCCTTCCTTCCGTCTTCCCTAACAACAAAAGATAGTATTTGTAGCCCGACTAATCGTGTTTAGCCTTACATTTAATTTCCGCCAATCAAATAGGATTTCACATGGGGACCTATTTCCCGTACAATGGTGGTTTTAAAATCTGCCACTGAGCGATTCTGATTTCAGGGTTGTCTGACACCCTCACTATTTCTTTTGGCTATAATTTATTAATTCCTAGACTATTTGCGTAACGTTTAACATATTCTTTGTCAGCAAGTCCTAAGGAACCCAAATATATAAATTTAATGGGGCTAAGGGGCTGCGTTCAAAATATGCATTTTCTTCTAGGATAGTCGTGCTGTTGCCACCTCCTCACTTCCAAACTTTATGGTGTCTGGTGTACTGTCATGTTTTCAGACATAAAACAGTATAATGTCATGTTTCCTAATAAGCGTTTTGTAAAGTTTTTAAAACCTAACTCTCGTATGGGTAGTGTTTTTTATCACTGTCGATTTGAAAAAAGCTAGTGCTTGTGGCCTTACACGCGTGATGACTTTAATTGTATAGCGAGACGCGTGTTTAGTGTTATATGCGTCCCGGCTTTCAGTCCTCCCTTTCTTTCTATCCTAAGTCCATCTGTCTTTCGTTTATGGTAACTTAGTGTATAAAATGACATGAATGGAATATTAAATATAGGTCAGCTTGCGTATCTCAAGGTTTTTCTTAGAAAGGCAGTACACGTTTTATTGAAGAAAGCGTGTAGTGATGCAGTAGGCTTTTACTATCAACGTGAAACGTTACAATTTGCAGACGAAGTAGAAAACAAGGGGATTTCGAGTACAGTCATTGTGACAGCACTGTTCTTTACCATTCTTCTTTCTTTTTATTGAAGTTATTTGTTATGCTTTACATTTACTTTTTAATTTATATATGTGGATTAGAATTTTACACGACAAATTCTCCCCACTTAAAACAGACGTTATATGTCAGTCTATAATTCTATATACACATAGAGAAATTTATTATTATTTCTGGGGCTTACGGTGATTCTCATCACACGGATGGCGGCTTAAAAAATCCGCTCCCAGATTTGTTTTTCCACTTATATACTCTATGCTAAACTCAAATGGCTGCATCAGTAATGACCAACGGAGTAATCTAGAATTTTCATGTCTAGCCTGCGCTAGAAACGACAAGGGTTTGTGATCCGTTTGCAACTTAAATGCCTTCCCATACAGATAAATATTGAATTTCTTTATCGCCCATATTACTGCAAGACATTCTTTTTCGCTAGTTGAGTAGTTGGTTTCAGCTTTATTCAACTTTCTGCTAGCATACGCCACTGGGCTTAATTCCCCATCCAATGCATCTGATTTCTGTAGCAGAGTCGCACCTAACCCAATATTACTGGCATCCGTCCTTACTATGAATTCTTGACTTAAGTCAGGTAATTTCAAAATAGGTTTACTTGTGAGCTTTTCCTTCAATTCTTGGTAAGCCATTTCACATTTTGGTGTCCATGTAATTCGATCTGGATTTCCCTTACGTGTCAAATCAGTTAACGGTGCACATATGGAATTAAAGTTTTTGATATACTTTTGGTAGAAACCACATAATGAGACAAAGGATCTCACGTCTTTCTTGGTTTGTGGTCTCGGGGCTTTCTTTAGTTTCTCTAAATTCTTTGGGTCAGGGGTCATGTTTCCCTGATAAACTGTGTGTCCCAAGAATTCTAATTCTTTACATCCAACGCAACATTTGGTTGGTCGGGCTGTTAAATTCGCTTCCCTAAGTCGATTAAACAGCATGTTCAGAGAGTCAATGTGTTCCTCAAATGTTTCTGTGGCTATAAGGATATCATCCATGAAATTTGTGATGCATGGGTTATTCAGAGGGTCCAATAATTTTCTCATCATTCTAGAGAAGACACTAGGCGCATTCTTCAATCCAAATGGCAATCTATTAAACTCATAGTGTCCTTCTGAGGTACTAAAAGCTAGGTATGGTCTAACCTCAGGCTTTACTGGAATCTGGTAGTGTCCTTTACTCAGGTCCACTTTTGAGAAATATTTAGCTTTATTTAGCCTGGCAAACAACTGATTTGTATCCGGCAATGGATTCACCTGTCCTTCTGTAATAGTATTCAGTCTCCTGTAATCTATACAGAGTCTATGTTCTCCAGAGGGTTTCCTTAAAAGTACAACACTGGAACTATACGAAGATTCACTGTGTGAAATAATTCCTTCCTTCAACAAATAGTCTATCTCTTCCTTCAAAGCTTTCTCCTTAGCAAAAGGAATCGAATAGGGTTTCATACAGACAGGTGTGGGGTCTATCAGATTCATATCATATTCCAATAAGTTTGTATGCCCCGGTCGGTCTGTTAACACCTCTGCATGATTATCTAGAACCTGTTGCACTCTCTCTTTCTGAGTTTTCGTTAAATGTGTACTGATTTTCACCTGTGCCGCTGTCTCACAGGGGTGTAATGGATATTCAGATGATGAAAGTGGTTCCTTTTTCATCTCCATGGCAATGGACAAGGTCAACAAGTGTGTCTCTTCCTGATGTTCTCTTTCCAAATATTTCTTCAGGAGATTCACATGATAGATTTTTTCTTTCCCCTTCTTATCTATCTTATAATTGGTTCTAGACACCTTCTCTAGAACTGTATATGGACCTTGCCATCCAATTTGTAACTTATTCTGGCTACCGGGTAGAAGAAGCAGTACCTTCTCTCCCACAGCCAAATCTCTGTCTTTAGCTTTCCTGTTATAATAGGCAGCATGTTTCTTCCTGGCTTGTTTCAAATTTTCATTGGCAAGTTTCTAGCCAGTTTTTAAACGAGTGGTCAGCTCATTCACATATTGGTATGAGGATGTAATGTTTTCCTCTGCCTTTTCATCAGTCCACGTTCTTAACAGCGCTTCCAGTGGACCTTTTATTGGCCTTCCAAATAATAATGTTGCCGGGGCCATTCCGGTTGAACTATGGGGTACCTCCCGATAAGCAAAGAGGGCGGCGTGAAGGTACTGATCCCATGTATCTGGTTTCTCGTGTGCCAACTTTCTCAGGATCGACATCAATGTGCCATTAAATCTTTCCACTTGGCCGTTCCCTTGGGGGTGGTACACACTACAATGGAAGTGTTTGGCCTGGAAGATCCTGAAAACTTCTTCTGTTAGTTTCCCCTTGAACTGAGAGCCATTATCAGTCAAGATTTGATTGGGAAAGCCTAACCTTGTGAAAATTGTGAGCAATGCCTCTGCCACATGTTTAGAATCAATCGATGACAGGGCTACCGCCTCTCCCCACATAGAACAAGGGTCCACCAGAGTCAGAATGTAGCTGTTCCTTCTCTTAGTTCGAGTGAGAGGTCCCACAAGATCCACGGCAACTCTCTCAAAGGGTGTTCCCACTATGGGCATTTCCCCCAGAGTTGCTGGTGCAGTCCAATGCTTAGGTGATACTCGTTGGCACTCTGGACAGGATTTTACATATCGTTTGATATCTTCAGTTATCCCTGGCCAGAAATAGTGACAAGCTATACGCTGTCCTGTTGCGCTGATCCCCATACGACCACTAAAGGGAATCGCATGCCCTAGTTCCAACACTTTAGTCCTATATGAAGTGGGAAGCTGGAGGTGTATGGGTTTTGGGCAACTTCTTGAAACACGGCTTGAGTGTTTTGTCCTCAGCCTGTGCCTTCCTCATCTCATCTGGATGAGTATTTATTGGATTATCCTCCTCCTTTTTAGACTGTGATCTGGTCTGCACTGTTGCCAATATCACAGGTCTCTTGGGATTCCCCAAGAAGACATATCTACACCCCAATATCAGAGGGTAGATTGGCTCATTTATCACTGCTGCTTTTATGATTCCTTCCACATATCGCGTTTTCACCTTTATCCGGGCGACGGGAAGTGTCATGGTAGCTACATCCTTGGTTGCAGTTTGAATCTCCACTGTTTCTGTGGTGTATTGATCTGCTTGCACCAGATGAGAACTCACAACTGAATCATAATCTAAACCTGTATCATATAAACACCTTATGGTGACAACATTACAGATTACATCTTCACACACTGGGGGGTGGTATGGTTCCTGTAGTTCTGCAGGTTTGACCTTTTTTTTCAGATGTCATAGCAGCACAATGAGGAGGTTTCCTTCTACAATGGTCAGTGTCATGATTGTTCATCTTACAATTTTTACACCACCTTTTCCCTTGGTTGAAAGATTTTCTTTCATCATATTTCCTTTCATCGAATTGTGGGGTTTTATTTTTATTGTTATACCGTGGCCTATCAAATTGGTGCTTACCTTTGTTTTGATCTCTAGGATCAAATTTATTAAAGTTCTGTGGTGCCCTAAAATTTTCTACCTGTTTCTTTTTATTACCTGATACCTCTGCCTGAGCCGCTTGATACCTTTCTGCTACATTTAGCAACTCACCCAGCCTCTCTGCACCTTGTTCCATGAGAAACTTTCTCAGGTCTGGAGCCATGGACTCTCTTAGTTGTTCTATAAGGACCATTTCCTTAAGATCTTGGGTTTTCCCCAGAGAAGTCCATTTCTCCAAGTATGTCTCTAACCGTGCAGAGAACTGGTGATAGGTTTCACCTGACAGTAGTTTAGCATTCCTAAAATTGTTCCTATAAAATTCTGCGTTCTTTTCATATCTTAACAAAAGAGCCTGCTTTAGCATGTCATAATTTTCTTGATCACCTCTGTTCATTTTGGCAAAAACTTCATAAGCTGCCCCACGAAGCCCTTGAGATAACTTTAAGCTCCACCTTTCTCTCTCTAACCCATATGTGGTAGCTAATAGTTCATATCTATTTAGATAGCTCTCAATATCATCGTCTTTCTCAACAAAATGATCTAAATGAAAGTTCATAGCTGAGGTTGAGGCTCCCTGACTAGCAGTGGCATCCGAAATAAAGGGACTGGCACCATTTTCAGGAGCATGGCCTTGAAACTCAAACTCCCTTAGTCGTAACTCATGTTCCCTTTGTAATCTCTTCTCCTCCTTTTCTGCTTCCCTCTCTGCAGTCAATCTTCTTTCTTCTGCTTCCCTCTCTGCAGTCAATCTTCTTTCCTCTCTTTCTGCAGCTAATTTCTTCTCTTCTCTTTCTGCCTCCAATTTCTTAGCCTCAGCCTCAATCTGCAGCCTCTTAATTTCTTTTTCGGCCTCTAACTTCTTATCTTCGGCCAACCTTTCAGATTCTAATTTTCTTTCGGCCTCTTTTTCTAATCTTCTTTCTTCCCGTTCAATATATTTGTCACATTCAGCAGTGACATAAGCAATCATAATTTGCCCGTCCATTCCTAACTCTTTCGCAGTCTGTACAGCAGCAGATCGAAATTTGGCCAGGTCCGCCATTTTCTAACAGGTAAATTTATATAATGTCTAACTAAACAATACACTCTGATATTACTTATCCAAGGACACCACAGGCACTGAGAGCTCAACGTTATATATTTTCACCCAATGATACTTTTTAATTCTTATTATTCCCAATAGTGAATTACCCCCAATATTTATAATAGGGAAAGATTCAAAATCCCGGGAGCGAGACCCCAATATATGTGGTAAAGTGGGATGATATAAATATTTATAGGGGACTTAGTGTACTGACTGAGATCAGCTGTGCAGGTATCTGTATCTAATAGGTGTAGTGTTTTACAGATAACCTTACTTGCTACCACATTATACCTCAGTCAGAATTATTCTGGAATATTGTGATGACTACGTTAAATGTCTAGGGTATGTATATGATGAAGTGTAAGTCACAACAACAACAGACAGATAAACAATTTAATTTATTCCACCACACTTGACAACACTGTGACACTCACACACATTTAACACTCTATAAGACTATCTTAAATGAGTCACTGGTAAAGTTTCAAATATATATGTATTAATTACTTTCACTAATATATATCCTGATTCAACTACAAAGTGAACCAGGAATCACAATTAATTGTAATCACAATTTATATATACATAATTTATAAATATGAACTTAGTAGTGACATATTTTATTAATATTATCCTATGTGTGTCAGTTGTGTAGTAGTACTATGAGGTAATACTGGTTTTGTTTTTAAGCTATGTTGTTATTTGTCATCATGACTTCAAGTGTTTGTTTATCTGGGAAATAGTATGGGGAAAAAGTTCACAGTTCCTGTCAATTTAAACAAGGTATTGTCCCTCTTTTTTTACTAAAATGTCAATTTTTGAGGGGACACATAATGTTGAGCTCCACTGGCCACAGAGGCTTAACTTTCGTGATGGCGGCAGGAAAAGACTCCTCTGCTCGATTGCTCCCCTGTGTTCTGGAGACACCTCACTAGTCGCTATCTGGACCCAGGAGTATGCTGTCAGCCTCCAGATTCAGCAAAGCTCAGACCAGGTGCTGCTCAATAACTTTAGGACCACAGTCCCTGAAACAAGAAGGTTGTACCTCCTACTTCATAACTAATTTACAATCTATTTCCAGACTGAACACAATACATGACAAACACTGCGTTCAGAGCGGTAGGCCAACTGTCAGCTTCATCTGAAATAATTTACACCAGTATACTCCTCCCTAATGGTTACTACGCCTCTGCAATTCCAGCATTATTTCTTTCTAGTCAATAAGATAGGTGTCAGTGTACTGTTTGGCAATTCCATGTAGTTTTACTTTTCTCCGACACCTTCTGTTCAGGTTGGAGCACTATATAGGCCTTGCCTCATGTTCGCTACTGAACCACACACATATACAGACATAAATTATCAATTTACATTCAATTTTCATTAAAAAGATATTGAATATATCAAGCTTACCACAATTCATGGAATAATACACAGTTACGTTGACTGGCAATGAATATAGCACAATTTCGATCTGCCGATGTCCCAGGCTTTTATTTAGAAAAATATGCACTGGCGCTCAACGCACTGGTTCTTTAGTAAGTTTATTTGAAAATGTGGTGCTGAACTAACGCTTCTAAATGACTATATTGGCGGGTCTAACCAATCGAGCCATGTTTACACAAGCGTTTGAAAAAAAGTACCCTTCCTTCCGTCTCCCCTAACAACAAAAGATAGTATTTGTAGCCCGACTAATCGTGTTTAGCCTTACATTTAATTTCCGCCAATCAAATAGGATTTCACATGGGGACCTATTTCCCGTACAATGGTGGTTTTAAAATCTGCCACTGAGCGATTCTGATTTTTGGGGTTGTCTGACACCCTCACTATTTCTTTTGGCTATAATTTGTTAACATGGGTAGTGTTTTTTATCACTGTCGATTTGAAAAAAGCTAGTGCTTGTGGCCTTACACGCGTGATGACTTTAATTGTATAGCGAGACGCGTGTTTAGTGTTGTATGCGTCCCGGCTTTCAGCCCTCCCTTTCTTTCTATCCTAAGTCCATCTGTCTTTCGTTTATGGTAACTTAGTGTATAAAATGACATGAATGGAATATTAAATATAGGTCAGCTTGCGTATCTCAAGGTTTTTCTTAGAAAGGCAGTACACGTTTTATTGAAGAAAGCGTGTAGTGATGCAGTAGGCTTTTACTATCAACGTGAAACGTTACAATTTGCAGACGAAGTAGAAAACAAGGGGATTTCGAGTACAGTCATTGTGACAGCACTGTTCTTTACCATTCTTCTTTCCTTTTATTGAAGTTATTTGTTATGCTTTACATTTACTTTTTAATTTATATATGTGGATTAGAATTTCACACGACATATATATATATATATATATATATATATATATATATATATATATATATATATATATATATATATATATATATATATATATATATATATATATATATATATATCGCTGTTGCAAAATGGGCAAACCCACTCTGGTAATTACACCATAAAGGATAATTACCGTTGAGATTTGGACTGTAATTACTAATTTTATATAATTTTAGCCGTGGAAAATAATTATCTTTGGATTTGATGGGAAATAACGTTTCTTTCTGTGATTTTACACAATGGAATTTCATTTCGCACTGGACTTCTAACAATAAAAGTAAATCACAGAAAATCTGCTTATACTTCATTAGTAAAAAGTCATTCTGAAAAAATATCATTTATTGAAGAGCGGACGTCTCGGAAGGCAACGACGTCATGGTCATCACTATCAAAACAACTGAGAAAAAGGGTAGATACGTCCGTGTCAGACTCAATTCTACACTTCCCAAATTCAGTTCAGGATCATTTAGATGAGAAGACGTCGAGCGGACTGGCCCACACGTGTAAGAAGTCACAAGCCATAGCATTCAGCTGAGAAGAAGCCAAGCTGACTTGCTATTGTGAGCCGATTTGCTTAGCAATAAGCTTCGAGCCACAAAGTTCTCGAAGTATTGTGTCTGAGGGTTGAGATATCAGTGTGGCGTTACAACAAACTTCTGGTGAGTGAATGACATACTGCAGGGTATGAGTCAACGACTTACGCTACATATGCCTGGCAGAAGCATAGTGACTACCTATCCAGATGAATAAAGTCCCTCGGGAGTCCAAGCAGTATCCAACTACAGAACTGTCTGTACAAGAATTTTCAAGCATATTTCCACCTTGGGATTTGTAAATATCTGCATTCACATCAATAAAGACACCCTTGGAGCATAAGCTAGGTCTAGCGAGAAGGTGACTTACTTCACAGCTCTGTTCTACAGCTACCATCTAGAACTGTGAGGTTTTCTACCTGATTTGTACTTTGTTATCCCTACCTCTAGTTCACCAGTTCTCTTCTCCATTTCTGTGAACTATTTTATTATCTAACATCCATCTCGCGCTAATGCACACACACACACACACACATATATATATATATATATATATATATATATATATATATATATATATATATATATATATATAGAGAGAGAGAGAGAGAGAGAGAGAGAGAGAGAGAGAGAGAGAGAGAGAGAGAGAGAGAGAGAGAGAGAGAGAAAATATATGTTTTCATTTCTTACAACCAAGTACTATCTTTGCATGAAAATCAATGAATCAAACAAGGAATAATAATTGTTAACGAATATGAAAAAGAAACCTGGAGACAGACGTGAAGGTTGGAAAAAGGCAGGGTAAGAACTTGAGCTGATGGCACGGGACTTGAAGAATTGGCAGGTGTTTGTTGAAGGTGTATGCTACTTGAAAAGCTGACATGTGATGTATCTCGTTTTGTTTAAAAAAAAATCGGAATTTCCCATCATAACTGTAGAGAACCCCTGCTTCTAGGACACACAACCACTTATACTCGTCACTTTCAAATAAAACGTTATCAGAATTAGGTCCGACCAGTGGCACCGACGTACGATATCAGAAAGTGGCCAGAACCACTGACCATTCAGAGACAGATGAATTCGAGAGATCTCAGACAGGATTACGGGATTAAACATTACAGGCAGACACCACTTCATGTCGTCTCCTGATGCAGACTTAGTTAACTAATTCTACTCTTGACTTTTTTACGAGATAAGCCATAGGGGCAAGAAGAACGAATAAGAGTAAGAAAGAATGAAAACAGAAAGAAAGAAAAACAAACAAACACAGAAAGAAAGGGACAACAACATACAAATACAGAAAATATCAAACAAACAAACAAACAAACAAAGAAAGTCAGACTGAAAGAAAACGAAAGAAATAGAAACAAACAAACAAACACAGACAGACAGACGGACGGACGGACAGAAAGAAAGAATTAATTAAACAAACAAACAAACAGACAGAAAGAAAAAAGCAAGAAAGAAAAGTAAAGTCAAAGAAATTAAAGGCGAAAAAAAAAAAGTTAAAAAAAGATGTTATCAGACTTTTCGTCCATTATTTTGTCAGGAACTGTTCTTCTATCAAGAATTTATAACACTAGTCAACAAATTTTCAAAAGTTTTTTGTACCAGAAATTAAATATACCATTTCTTATTGATTTTGACATGCTGATTTCAAATATCATAATGAAATTCACCAATTGGCTCTGGTTTTTTTTTTAAATGATGAATTTACATTACAGTAATACAAATAATGTATGCTTGTTTAATTCTCTGAGGTGAACTGCTAGTCTTTCTACTTTAGCATTATAAAAATAGTGGTTACATACTCAATTAATTGATATTTCAACATAAAATGATAGAAAAAATAAAAACATTATTTAAAGTTCACATATCATGTTTTAAAAAGGCACATTTGAACCCATTCCGTCATTATTCAGTCACTGTTCGAGCTCTCTTTGCTTGCTTCTTGTAGCCAATCGATGAGGTGTCTATTGTCACAGTCCAACAGTATTCAGCAAGCATTAAAGGGCTCCAATTGCCTTGATACCTTGTCTCCATAGCAGCAATGTCCTGGTGAAATCGTTCACCATGCTCATCACTGACCGCTCCACAGTTTGACGTAAAGAAATCCAGATGAGAATCCAGAAAATGAGTTTTCAAAGACATGTTGCAGCCAAGACTCTTATACTTCAGAAGGAGATTTTCTACAATTTCATTGTAATTATCAGATATGTTGTTTCCAAGAAAATTGTCCACCACTGACTTTAAATGCTAGCCATGCTGCTTTTTCCTTGCCATGCAACACGCAAAGAAACTCGTCATCATGAAGAAGTTTTCGAATTTGCGGACCAACAAATACTCCCTCTCTTATTTTCTTCCCTCAGTCTTGGAAATTTTCTGAGAGGTATTTGAAAGCCTCATCTGTTTTTCTCCATTGCCTTGACAAAGTTTTTCATGAGACCCAGCTTAATGTGCAAGGGTGGCAACAAAATCTTGCTGTTGTCGACAAGTGCTGGGTTTTCAACGTTCTTACTGCCAGGCTGCAATGACTGCCTGATTGGCCAATGTCTTCTAATGTAATGGTCACTTCATGCACGGCTATCCCACTCACAGAGAAAGCAACAGTACTTGGTGTATCCACCCTGTAGTCCAAGCAAAAGAGCGACCACTTTTAAGTTACCGCAAAGTGACCAATGATGATGATCGTAGTTTATACACTTCAAAAGCTGCTTAATGTTTTCATGTTTCTTTCATATGAACTGCGTGACCAACTGGAATTGACGGTAACACATTACCATTATTCAACAAAACAGCTTTAAGACTCGTCTTGGATGAATCAATGAAAAGCCTCCGCTATTCCGGTATGTAATTGATTTTGAGGGCTGCCATTAAACCAGAAATGTTGTGGCACGCAGAAAGGTCACCCTCTTTGAAATCGAATGTAATAAGCGGCTTCTGGCGGTTCCTATACACAGAAATTGTAACATCTTCTGCCAGGAGATTCCACTTTTGTGATAGAAATGTCACCTCACCACATATATAACAGAAATTATTAGCACTGTTCACACATGTCCTAGGCATTTCTAACTACGATACTTTTGATAAGGACAAATGCACTAACTAATGGCAAAATTTTATCAGAGATAAGATATTTATACACAAAGGTGATGTAATCATAGGTAGGATTGCATCATCAACTTCTAGTTACATTTTTATTGGTCATTAGAAAAAATTATGCAATCGCCCACAACAGTTGCGTCATATATATAAATTGACCGTAATTAAATAAACTAGTAGCATATATCTTGAAAACTAGAGCCAATCAACATTTTTTAATGTCATTTTCGTTTTCAGCACACCAAAATTAGTTAAGATCAGCTATTTTCATTTCTGGTACATTTTGGTTGTTGACTAGTGTAATCGGCCTTATCTTATTTAAAAGTAAAAAATTAAGAAGAAAAATACACACATTACCTCGTCCGTGTTCAAGTGAATTTCCATTATCAATCAATAATTATTTTAATATTTTCTTGTTTATTTATATATTTATTTTGTCGCCAGACGATTTCTTTTTTTTTTCAATCATTAGGGTGAGATGGCATCCAGCGCAAGGTGATTGAAAAATCATTTGTTATGTTTAAATTTATTATATCCACATTTATACCTATTAGATGTACCATGAACAAATGTCATAACAATGAAATTCAATTTTCTTTCTTTATTTCTTATTGCCAGAAACCAAAATAAATAACATGAAATCTAAAATGGCCATAAAATGACATTACCAGGGACACCAACAATTGTTGTCTTCTATGTGATCATGTAATGAACAGAGACACCAACAATTGTTGTCTTCTATGTGATCATGTAATGAACAGAGACACCAACAATTGTTGTCTTCTATGTGATCATGTAATGAACAGAGACACCAACAATTGTTGTCTTCTATGTGATCATGTAATGAACAGAGACACCAACAATTGTTGTCGTCTATGTGATCATGTAATGAACAGAGACAGCAAAAATTGTTGTCTTCTATGTGATCATTCAATTAACAGAACCAGCAACAATTGTTGTCTTCTATGTGATCATGTAATGAACAGAGACACCAACAATTGTTGTCTTCTATGTGATCATGTAATGAACAGAGACACCAACAATTGTTGTCTTCTATGTGATTATGTAATGAACAGAGACAGCAACAATTGTTGTCTTCTATGTGATCATGTAATGAACAGAGACACCAACAATTGTTGTCTTCTATGTGATTATGTAATGAACAGAGACAGCAACAATTGTTGTCTTCTATGTGATCATGTAATGAACAGAGACAGCAACAATTGTTGTCTTCTATGTGATCATGTAATGAACAGAGACAGCAACAATTGTTGTCTTCTATGTGATCATGTAATGAACAGAGACAGCAAAAATTGTTATCTTCTATGTGATCATGTAATGAACAGAACCAGCAACAATTGTTGTCTTCTATGTGATCATGTAATGAACAGAGACACCAACAATTGTTGTCTTCTATGTCATCAGTCAATGAACAAAGACACCAAGAATTGTTGTCTTCTTTGTCATCAAGTAATGAACAAGTTGATTCTTACGTTATAGTTGTAGTGTTAATGTGATTAGCATTTTACATTACAAAATGACAGTTGGCAGATAATTGTCTTTATTCTGACATTATCTGTGTACATTTTTGTGGACGTAAGTGAAGAAATACAGGACCGGATTATCCATTAGGCTAAGAAGGCTGAAGCCTAGGGACCCAGAGCTCTAGGGGGCTTGTGCATGTTTAAAAACATTTTAAAAATGCATAGACTTCTGTACAAAAAGAAGATGTTTGCACTTTGCGATCGCATTCATAATGTTCTCAAAAGACAGTAAAAAGAAAAATAGCCTAAAAGACATAATGCACCCCCGGCAACATCGTAAACGGCGCATGAACTATTTGCTATACTTATAAACATAAGTAATGAAGAGGCTGACAGAATGGCAAAAGAAGGTTCACATCTACCTCAGCCTTATGCAAGCATAACTTTTGAGGAGGCAAAGAGTTTTATCAGAATCAGATACAGAAACAAATGGAATGTTGAACATCCAGGGCACACACAGAATGATGCTTACTACCAGCTCCACAGAAGAGAACAAGTAATCTTCAGACTCCGCACTGGCCACATGTAGCACGTTTAATTTGCTGGAGAGGTTAAGATGTTATAAAGAAAGAAAGATTGCTGTGTATGTGTCAACCGTGTGAGGTCAAGCTATGTAAGACCCTGAGTCTATTAGTTGATGAAAATGATGATGAGTTCTCAGGGTACCTAACGCTACCTCTCTAGATCTCACACGGGCTGTATTTTATTTCTAGTGTCTGGTGTTTGATGTGGCTAGTGTCTAGGGATGAAATGAAAATGATGGTACATCAAAACAACACACTATAAGTCGCTATAATTAAAGGAATAAGTCTGTGGTTAAAATGTTTTTTTACATTAATTCTTTTTTTACAATTTTATTCTGCCTGTCCTGCAAACTCTTTTGGACAGGTCTTTCAAACTGAGAAAAATATATCTTACAACTAATTAATTAAACACATCTCCTTCTGTATGAGTTTCTCTTCTTTTCTATTCATATATAAACGCTCTAGGCATGTTGATAAGTGTTCATGGAGTAAACACAGATGGCTTCTTATGTATAAGTGTTCATGGAACACAGAGATCTTTATAATAATAATAATAGTCATAACAATATGCAATATTCAAACACAATTCAATTTGAGGACTCAATAATTTTTGCTCCCGGTATGTCCTTCACTTTCCCCAATAGCAGTATCTAGCTTTGTGCAGTTTTATTAATACATAATAATAAATCACTCTCCTTACCACAGTTCAATGAAATATAAACACACAAGTAATGATGACTGGCAAATATGGCCTAAGTTTTTCTCTGTCGCTGTCCAGACTGTCAGATTTTTTTATTTTAAAATCAACACTTCTGTTCTCATCGTCCCTAGGTACGTAAGAATTTTATTCAAATGGCCAAGAGCCTTGTAAGCTTGTTGGGCTGGCCAATGAAATCAAGCGACTACCAATTTTGAACTGAATTTGAAAAACCAAACCCCAAATATACTATGGGTTTCTTAGTCTGTTGGTCAGTCTGCCCATGCTATTACACTGCAAAATATGTATCGTTTTGGGCTAACAATTTCTACCTCTCCCTTCCTCCTAGCGTTAACCAATCAAATTTGAATCACGCCAATCCCTTTTTTCAAAATTGCGTTCCAAAAATGTTACCAATAAATGAGCAAGAGCGATCATCCGTTTGTCACACTGTCCAAAAATATATAGTATTTTTATAATATCTTGATTATTACTCGTGCGATTTTTTATATTGAAACATATTATTTATCAGAAGACTATACCCTACCAGTCTACATAATTTTTATGCTAATATTTCTTGCCGTTCTCATTTCTGTATTTCTCTATGCATATTGGGTTTTCTTTTCTGAACTACCCTATTAATAAACTCTATATTCACAGATTCATAAAAATTATTATAAGGACTATGGAGGATTTGTTATAAATAATAATATTAATTTTATCACCCCAACCATCCTTTTATATATGTGGTGAAATTACCGTGATACAACGTTAAAATATCTCCAATTATAAAGATAACGGGTAAAATAACACGTAGGGATAAAAAGATAGGCAAGATATGCCGAGGCTTCTTCACCTACGCCAGCGCTTTCTACCGCCATTCAAACTAACTAGTTGGAACATGCAGACTAAACGGTTTACCCTTTTAGACGGGAGGGAAACGGAGATAAAAGAAAAAAAATTATGACGGTCGGAACACGTGTTTGAATCTAAAAGGCAAAAAGACGCAATTTGTAGTTTAAAGAAAAAAATCACGACACTAGTTGACACAATGTAAGGAATTGGTAGAAAAACGACCTTAGCTCTTGTTAGAAACAGTCGTATCTTGGACGTTTTACGGTAATTAGTTGTTTTGTTTGAATATAGCGGCAAATGCCATACCCGAAGGTTCAAAAACAAATTTCAAAAACTAACCTTGAGAAAAGTAGGTTTTTCTTTAATAATAAAGTTATGAAAATAAAACCTAGCTAGTTTGATAGCCCATCTTAAGCTGACAAATAATATACTTTTAATTACACAGACGGACAGATAACACGGAAGATATTGACGAAAGACTGTATTGTTCAAATCAGACTAGCGAACAGTTTTTTGTGCATATTTTCACTAAAGTTACATTTTTGGCGTCCTTGAGCCTAAAAATGCAGTTTGATTGTGAAAAAAACCCCCCCCACCCCCATAACATATTTTGCTAGTAATGTACCTAAAAGCTAACCGTTTTCTCAACATCTGAATTGTGATTTTAAAAACCCCTGATCATGCAACCCCCAATTTAATACTGCAAAAAACAAAACTATATAAAATTCAACAACAAAAAAAAAAAAACAACACCCATCATATAAACCTATTAAAATAACAATCCTTTTAATTTACTATCTCAAATTATCTATTTAAGCATATAATAACCCAAATATCAAGAATTACATAATATCAATTAAGGGGTAACTAAACCTCCACACCTACAAAACATAATGTATAATGCAAATATTAAATCAAAAAAATTTCACTATTTAACCTCATACCCCACTCAAAAACATAAAAAAATAACCATATAAAACAAATATAAACATATACCAAAAACACACAAACCAACACACAACACCTCCACACACTGACATAACACCATCCACATCCCAATAAAATGCATAACCGATCCAAACCAATAAAACCATCTACCAGTGCCACCATAACCCAACACAATGACCCCCACTTAACAACTCTTCCCAACTAACCCCAACACCATAGCACCACCTTAGAACGCAAAACCACACACCACATTCTACAGACTTAAAATCATACCCATTTGAAGAATTATCGCCCCTATACAAAGAATAGTGCCATTCCCATTATAATACATAAATTCTCACATCAAAAAAACAACACTACCCCCCAACACCACTCACTCACCCCCAAATCACCGCCAATTTTTACCAATAATCAAAACAAATCAAAACACATTCCCCCAACACATACTCAAATCAAACAATCCCCCCCTTAAGTACCTCCAACCTAAAATAAACCCCCCTCCTTAAACCATTCCCAACTCCAGTGACAAAACTAAAATACCACACCAAAACCCTCCTTACCACTTCCCTACGTGCCCGATAAAATTTATACAATAAACCTACCAACAATCAAAACTAACCTAACTAATTAACTATCCTCAACCCCAAGACTTACAACCCAAAGTCAGCCTACCTCACCCATAATCAGTCAGAATAGTACTGTCTGTATGTGTAATATGAGGGGTCGAAGTGGGGGGTGGACCAGCATTTCCCTTCCCCTTCCCAATCCCTTATCTTCACAAACAAAACTTCCTATTCCCCCTCAGGAACTTTTAACTCAAGCTTGCTCCCCTGCACCCAGTGGTTTCATCACTTCCTCCACCCCAAGAAAGCCCTACATCCTCTCCTCCACCCCCCTCCCTTCTCCCTCCCCACAACTCTCCCTCCCCCCTACATTCTCCTACCCACCCTTCATAATATATACACTACCTAAGTCACAATCACCTACACTACATACAACACCAACACCTCCCCCACACACTTCTAGAATGTCCCAAGTCTGTAACCAGCGATGTGTACACCAAATTATCTAATTTAGTGGATAATCTAATTTATATAACCAATATATAGTATGTTTAAGTTGCTGTCATTATAGGAATGTAGGTTCACCCCCAGAAGTGACTAGGTAGAGCTGTGTACGATTGCTAGCCTGAATAAACATCTGATTCGTTGGTAGTTTGGATGCTGATTATGGGGCTAGGAGGTGGCCGGGCAAAACGGTACACTGGGACCTATGTGCATTTAACCACTTGTTAGTTACATGCTGGATGCATTATAAATTGACAATATTGCATAACAGCAATGTTCTTCGTATGGCCTTTTCCCACACAATCCATTAAAGCGATTATTTTAATACGTTATCAGGAAATTATGCTATTGTCCAAAGTCCATTTTATATTTTGGCATACTTTGGAGTATACCAAGATACCAGCAACCTCTAGTTCCATAGCGACCTACCTTTCAATACGTTGGCATAAAAAGTTAGCGTTATGTTTATTTTTTTAAATATATTTTTTTTACTATTTAAATTTTTTATTATATCTAATATTTATTAATATTTTATATTACGTATTAATCGATTTGAAGTTTATTAGTAAAATTATTTATAATATTATGTTAATTATAAAATATTATTTCACCCTCATATTTAAAATTTAAAATATATTAACAAAATTCTAATTAAATTAAATATTATGCTTCAAGTATGAAACCTAGACGAAAAGCAGCACATTGAATTACATCCATAATATATGAAGTATAAACACTACAATATCAACTATTTCTTATTAATTTTTAATTTGCAAATAACTGGTATATGCGTGTAAACCATAAAGTACCCATTGTTAATTATAATAAAAAATTAAATTTACTACATAACAAAATGTATTCTATAGAAGCTTTACCTATATTTGGGTTAATGGGCCCAATAGCTTTATATTAGCATACCTATAGAATTATGTTTTATTCTTGCCATTCTAAGGCTCCTTTGTTTCACTCAAATAATAAACCAATAAGTAAAATAGATAAAAAACTAATAAAAAAAAGATGTAAAGATAGGGATTGTATTATTATTATTTTACTTAAGAAAGGAAATAAAAGGGCAATTTCTACATCGAAAATTAAAAATAAAAGAACTAGAATAAAAAAGCGAATAGAAAAAGGTATGCGTATTTTTCTTATTGGTTCAAATCCACACTCAAATGGCGTTAACTTTTCAGTTGTTATTCTATTATTTTCATTAATATAAAAGGTTAGTAAATAAATAAATAATAAAAAAAATAGGAATAATAAGTCTTATTAATATATGCGGTATCATTAAAAAACTAATATATTTAAAAGTGGTTGCACTTTATGGTAAATAAAATTACCTATAATGATTTTCAAAATCATTCTTTTATAAAAATAAAAAGGTAAAATTTAGGCTGCTAACTTGAATTTGGGTCAATAAGTGTTCCCCTTTTTTTGTGATAACAATATTATATACATTTTTATTTGTTATTTTATTAGGTCGTTATTGACTTTCATTTTTTTTATTATTTTTATTATTAATTTTACTTAGAGTTTTAAATTTAAATATTATGTTTTGCTATAGGGAAATTAATTATTATTTTTATTCAAGCAGCATTGTTAATTTATTAATTTTTTTAAGTTTGTTTATAGGTTTGGTAGCACTTTTAAGTTCATATAATTTACAACAAAAAAATTTTTTATTATATATTGCTACATTAATCTTATTATTAATTCTTAGGTTTAGTAGTTCTTCTTTATTAATTTTTTATTTTTTTTTTTGAAGCTTCCCTAATTCCGATTTTAATTTTAATTATTGGGTGAGGATATCAACCAGAACGTCTTCTTGCAGGTATATATATAATTATGTATACCGCTGCGGCTTCTTTACCGCTTCTTTTATTACTTATTTATTATATGCATGTAAATGGCTCTATCCATTATTATATACTACGTATATTATATACTCCTATTAATCAATTTATATTTTTTATTTTAATTATTGCATTTTTAGTAAAGTTACCTTTATACGGGGTACATTTATGACTCCCTAAAGCTCATGTAGAGGCGCCATTTTGGTATTTGTAACTTACAATTAATGGCGGGATACCTAACATGTTGTATACCTCATATACACCGAACCAAATGCACGCATCTAAACCCCAGTACTGACCTCGTTTCCTCGCCTTCATCACCCAAATCCGATAGCCCAAAACCACCCACAACCAGTTCAATGCCTATTCCCCACTCTCCCAAAGAAATCGCCACTCGCAAACCCATCATACCCCCCATCACTTTCACCCAACGACTGAAGCGATGTACAAACCGCACGCCAGTCTTAAACAAAAAACCCCCTGATGCCAGCACAGGTAACCCTCGGACCCCGCTCCCCCAAACACGCAGCTTCCACGTCGATCCCATCCTTAGAAACCCCATTTCCCTCCAACATGGAGATCTCCCAGTTCCCAGCTCACGGGGGGGGGGGGTCACGGCTTTTCAGACGCAGCCACGCAAAAACACCCTTTACCCACTTAGCAACGACCTCCAATTCAACAACGCTACAACTGCCTCAAACTCAATAACCCCTCAATGTCTCCCACCATTGCTCAGCCCCCGGCCTCCTCACTGTTACTACCCCCCCTCGCTCCACTTAGCACCGACAATACCCCACACCCAACCCAGCTCTCTAACCTCATCCGGTGACCACCCTACAAGTTTAGCACCAGGGGGGGCGGGGGTGACACATCCGGGGGCGGGGCTAAAACGCTGGTGCGTTGAGCGATGCCGTCCAACCGGCGGGCGACTGGTCCCAGCTTTGGGCCTGGCGGTGGGGAAGCCCCCACCCACGGTCAACCGTACCACGCCCATACAACTCCATGTGATCTTAGCCTACTCCAAAAACTCAAATCAATCACCTGTTCCAGTCCCATGAACGCTCACAAGAGTCACCTAAAGAAATTGCCTCCTCATACGCATACAACTGGTATACCCAGACCCAAATCATGCAAGATCCCTATGCAACAAGAGAGCCAATCATTCTCCTCCAACTCACCTCGTCACGCCACCCAATGATTCCCCCAGTCATTCCATCTTCACCCTCACCACCCACCAGATTCCGCGATCAAGTGCGCCCCCCAGAACATTAGGGTGATAGTATTGGTTTCCCACGTGTACTACGCTACTTCGGCCTCACATTGTTCACATTCCTCAACTTCACCACCCGTCTCCCCAGGCCCCATTACCCTACGCAAACTGTGCACCCACTATTCCGCAGCATTTCCCCGACGCCGCCTGACACCTCGCACCATGATTCTCGCCTACCTCAACTTTCCGCGTCGACCACTCACCATATTTCGCCATCGGCATATTCCTAACGCAACTCTTCACCTATGCGCGCAGCAGTTCCCTCAACGCACGGCTTATCCCATTCAAGATGCCCTGTCCAGCCTTTCACCAAGTACTACCGAAGTTCCAACCTCTCATCACCGACCTGACCCTCTCTCCCTCCTCCTCTAATATTATCATCAATCTGGAAAAAACCCGAAGTCGAGACCACAGTTGCCAAGTGACAGACACTATGTCTGAGAGGATGCAAAGCCACAGAACTAAACAACTATGAGCAAACATTAACAGAGTATCTATCTCATCCGGGAGGGTATTTGGAGGGGGAACCGAGGGGTGGACTTCACTCCGCCTGCTTGCGGGGATTGGAGAATTTATTCGTGGGGAAAATGAATTATGCAGGGTCCGATCCAAACCTAGACCACCTACCTAGCCGTTATACAGGCCGTGTGGACAAATAACAAGTTTTTAGAGTGACGTTCATGAGAGAAAGTGGACACACTGAGACACACAACTGATAGAGGTCTTCACAATGAACACAATGAGTCCCATTAAGCCCTTTGGAGTAGAAACCTCTCAAGACTAAACTATGGTTGAGTGGTCTACGTCCTAGGAGCCCCGGGGGGGCACACGGGGACCCCACAGTAGTAATCAGGAACATCGAAAATGTAGGTGGAAGTGAGACATATAATGAACCACTCCCCTAGTGCGTATAATTAACAGAAGCTGATCCACACGGCAGAAAAGCATAGAGGTCAAAATCGCATGCCTCAGATCACACTCAACCGGTTTCAGTAATTGCTTCAGGAGTGACCCTGGACCGCGAGAGACATGCAATGAAAAAATATATATGATGTGTCCCAAATGATCCCACTGAAGTCGGCTACAGAACTGCCAACACATAGCAATAAAGTATAGGACAGGACGACGGTGTGGTTATCGTATAAATATGTACTCAACGGCCCTGTAACCTACGACATGTATGGATGTATGTGTGAAGAGAGAGAGGAGGAGTGGGGATAGGCTTCTAGCACCGGGATTATGGAAAGTTGCAGAAGGGTACACGCATCAACTAACGGGGGGGCTGCTGTGGGACGGGAGCTGCTCCCTGGGTACTACCCCCCCCCCGAATGCCAGTTGCCCTACCCCCACCTCGACCCCAATCAAATCTGATGTGAGGGGTAGACACCAGGGTGGGGACCCCCCATCATGTCACCAGACCGAGCCGTGAGTATATACACCCCCGTCGGGTTACCTGGTTTTAATGGACATTATATAGCCAAACAGTAGGTTATAGGACAATGCCAGTGGAACCACCTACAGTATAGTGTGGGTGGGGGGACTACCCTTCATTAATTTATCCACCATGAATGGGTGCCAAATACCGACCACAATTGCCCCCCACAAACTTCCCCCACATAAAGTGATTAAGAACCCAACTCCCCAGAACCAAGTGTATTTGTCCCCCATCGCAAGATCATCCCCCCCATGGTTTACCGCCAGGTGTGGTTTTCCCCGGAGGGGGGGGGGTGGATACCAGTCCACAACTCCCTGAATTAGCTGAGACCCCAACCCTGAGCCCCGTCAGTTCTGTGACCATGGAATGGCGCCCAAACTGTCGCCAACAACAACCATGCACCACCTTAGATCTGGGGCCCACGAGCATAGCTCGATGGTCAAAAGCAACAAGACTTTTGATTGGGGACAACCGCCTTGGGAGGTGGTGAGACATTGTGAGGTTAGGGGGTTGTTTAGTGAGTGTGGGGGTGTGGGTTGTTTTGAGGACATAACCCTGTGAACAGTATGGGGTACCAAACACTATCATGTGTTTAAGATGGTGTAGAGAGTTTAGGTGGGGGTATGTATACCCAGCAACAAACATTGTTGGGACAGCTAAATTAGTACCAACTATAACTCAAGACCAATTTTTATTTACTGTTAACAACAAGTCTGACCCAATATTTTACGCGAACACCCCATAACAAACATTTGCAGCATGATCACTCCAAGAAATAATATTTATTTTTCCTATATTCATGATGATTGATTTTTTAACTGACTCCCCCCGAATTTTTTAACTGCGCCCCCCCCACGCCCCCCAAGTCGCACTCATCCAGCTTGCCCCCCTATCACCCCCCCAGCCCGCCCCCCCGCTAACCGCCCCCCGGAAAATATAATAGATTTTACGCCGTCTCCAGCGCCCCCCCCCCCCCCTCCCTATATCCCCAGGCCTAAGTATTTGCCCCCCCGCGCTCCGCCTACAACATATTGGGCTCCAAACCATAAACCTTACCACGTCCTCCCCAGTCCCCATCGCCAACGAGTAACCATACAAAAGCCGCCCATTAAATTACGTATCTGGCCCTTCTTCAAGCCTCCCCCCCCCCCGGAGCCCCCCGTTCCCCCTGCACCCGCGCCTTGTGCCCACCCCCCACCCAGAAAGCCCCCATAAATACCCCACAAAGAACATTAAGCCGTGCCCTTTTGTAACTGGCATATAGATCCCAGATTTCTTTGCAACCCCCATTACACCCCCGTGCAGACCCGTAGCGGTGACTCCCCCAAGCCCCCATTCTACCATCTCACCGACCGCCTCTTGATCATATTGTCTTTTGTCTAGCAAAGATCGCTATACTGAGAGAAGTTACCACGCCTGCTCGAGACGCTATGCCCCGGGAGACCCCTCGCCATCATTACCTGCTGACGGCCCGTTAAATTTTCTAGCCTGCCCCCCGCCCCAATAAATAGCCTTTTGACATAACTGGTAATCCTGAAATAAAAATAACAAAGCGAAGCTCCCCGACCAATTGAAGCCCGCCCCCTCTTTGCCCGAACTGGGTTTCTCTTCGGCCAAATAAATACACTGGTTCTGCTGGTCGGTGTGCATCCTAAAAGACCCCCCCGTCCCATCCCCCCGATACCACACAAGTATTTAGCCGTAAAGTGCGAATGCTCGAGGCCCCACCGCCCCCCCTGACGCCCCCCGGCCCTGAATGAATCCGCCGCCGTAATTCTCATGTATATCGTGCCTAGAAATCCCTCTGCCACACATTTTGCGGTATCTTTTTCTATCAAGTTTTGCGCGACCGCTGCCCGCCCCCCAGAATAAGATTAACGTACACTCTTGTCTCATTTAGCCCCCGGAAGAGGGAATTACTAGACCATACGCTATACATCTTTGACTCTTTTGGGGTTTTCCAATAAACAGTTGCGCCCCTAAGCCAGGATCTTGTCTCAACAAGGGAGGGAGGATTACACCTATAGAGTCTAACTCCCTTCCCATTAATTCATTGTACTTATGTTTTACTTTGTGTTTGAATTTGATATTCAAAATATTGCTGTTGTGAAGTTTCTTATGATAAATCTTTTTGCCATAAACTTTATTGACCGTGGGGGCTCGTTTGTGTCAGCTGTAGGAGCCAAAAAACGAAAACTGACTCTAGCCTTCCAGCAGGATATCCAGTTTTCACGTCATGAAGCGTCAAGACTACCCATCAAGTCACTTATCTGTTGTGAAAATTCCGACAGCTTTTCAGAAAACTACGGAAAAGGTGCGCATTGCACCGTGAAAGCTAAATTAAACACCCATTTTAAGAACGCGCGTGCCTTGCAATCTTGTCATGGTGCATTTTACGGGAAAATACAAGCAAGGCGCATATTACGCCATGAAAACAGAATTTATCAACCGCTGAAAGAGCACACAGGCCTTTTCATTTTTTTTCTCATCGTTCATTGACCATTGATCATAATAAGTTCGACTACAAAGATCCATTGAAGTTGACAGGCATGAAATAACCACAAGAGAATTAATATTGTCTTCAGGACACGCAGGGGACAGAGCACAAATATAATTATTTCCCCGTCAGTTTGGCGGGTTAGGTACTCGTAATGTAGAAAAAGGACCTGACCGCACAGTTAACCTACAACGGCCTTGATAGTGGCAGCCTGCACATCACTACATCCAGAATTTCGCGTAATTCAAAATCATTAGCATGCTTGTATATTATACTTTCATATATCGTATGTCTCTATCAGTGTATGTCTCTTCTGTTTCCTCCCATACAGATAGAAACAATTGGAGACGCCTACTGTGTTGCCGGTGGCCTTCACCGAGCCAGTCAATACCACGCCCAACAAATTGCCTGGATGGCTCTCAGAATGATGTCAGCAGCTAAAAACGAAAAATCACATGACGGCCACGTGATCAAGGTATGCCAGTTTGTCCGTCTATTCTTGTTTGTTTTTTATATTTTCGATTAAAAAGTTAAGTATTAAGAGTATATCAGTTTAATTGACCCATTTTTATTTGTTTAAAATTTGTATTACTCGTTATTGCAGCATTATGATTATTGTTATTCTTTATCGAGCGGAAGACCACCAGTGCAACTAGTCGCTAACAAAACACCTTGCGCGAAAGCAATTTCTTGGGCTCTTAAAGCAGCGCGTTCTGTAGCTAACAGTCCAGCACAACCTCAGGTCAGTCGCCTATTACGACACGCCTAAGGCATAGCTATCCTATTCTTTCTTCGTTTTCTCGGAGACCACAGGAATTGCAGACGGCAGTAACAGTAGGTAAAGGATCCCGTTACACGCCCATTGAGGCATATTGGGAATATGGTGTTAGGCCAATATTTTCTTGACCGCCGGCACACTAGGGGTGATGTGATCAGCATCACCGGCTTTAACCTTCCCAGAGTTCCTCTGGTACCCAATTCATGAAGCTTGGTCGACCCCGCAGCCATTTGCGGTCTATAAAGAATCCCACCTCAACCTCAACTGGGAATCGAACAATGGACCTTGCGAGCTAGGAAGCCAGTGCACTAACCACTGCGCCACCACGGCAGTATATTAGGTATATTTATAAATATTTTTCATATGTTACAAATTCTTGCATATGTGATTCCTTTGTCTTTTCGGGGTCCGTAGTTTGTGGTTGTAGCTGTTGTAGGATAATGCTCTCCGTTCGATAAACTCTAATTTTACTGTTAGACTGATATAAAATATAATTTTACCTGTAATTCACCTGTCATATTGATCTTGTCTGCTCTTTCATCAATTTCTTATATGCATGCCTGTCACGAGGAGGTTAGTTGGTGTAGAGGATGAGAAGATATAAAGGTGTATCAAATGATACAAGGATACACTTGCCAGATAAGAGTTCTGGTCTTATAAGAAATACCCCCGTCTTAGAAATAAGCACTGGTGAAGGGCTGTCATAGAAATAGTCAGACTATAAAGTTATCTGGCCCAGATGGTAATATGAAGTACCAGACACTTAGTCGTCTCCTCCCAACAACTATCCTATGATATGTTATGTCTAGGGGAAATAATAAAACAAACTAACGTCAAACAAAATAGGAATGAGTTTTTCAAGTCCTTAGATACAATTAATCAATTTATTACATTTACATTAATTTATTCTTTTCTCTTTTGGGAAACGAATGATGGAGTGAAAATAGAAATGATGATGAAGTTTACACAAAAAGAAATGTGTTACACACATAATTAGAATTTTACATACAGAGTGTACAATGACTACTTCCTCTTGGGAATGTCACTTTAAATTAAAAGGTCACTTTAAATTATAATTTCAATTATATTTGCTTTCACTGTTGCCTTGACATGAACTAATAGTTCATGAAGCACTGTTCTTAAACTTTAAATATAGTCACTTTGACTTCAGATACTGTCTTTACACAATATGGTGACTTTAACAAAAAACTGATATCATCCTCTGAATTTTGTAGGTGTGGTAGACCATATATGTTGATTCAGTCCTTTTTTTGGACACTTATCTTAGTTGACTTCACCGGGCTGTCAATCTGGTTTAGACAGTGGCTGGCAAGCCCATGCATTAGGGTTCCCAGTCCTGATCTGAGGTATACTCTTGGTGGTGGAATGCTTCTCTGACTATCACAGGTACACAACAGTCTTCTGCCTCACTAGCAGTAAGGTATGATTTAACCCTCAATTCAGAATACACACTGGGCATCAAAGACCTGGCAGGCTGCACAGACATAAAGATGGCAGAGGTTCTTGGTTGTGAGCTCTGTGTTTGAATCAATTTTGGCGGTGAGTGCCTATTCATCTGCTCCTCTCCTTTTTATATCTCCGTATCGTGCGATCGAGAGAACACTGGCGTCAAAGGTTATCGGTTCGTTCACTTTCTTGCAAAATGTGCTGAATCAAGCCAAGAGTGTGTTTTTGTTTAAACTTCCATAATATCCTGCTCCTTCATTCTTCATCCGATTTTCTTCATCTTGGGCTTGTTACAACCGGACGATCAAGAGCTGTCGTTTCATATAATTCTCTTTTACTTCAGTACATTGTATCTTTCACTATGGCAGACGAAACTATGCAAATTTATGTGCGATACATGTGTTTCTGCATTCAATTATAATTATCTCAGGATGTCCTGCACGTAATATGAAGATACAGGTATCTGGACGAAGCTTATGCTTTCTAATATCTAAACGTGACGGTATTATTAGTTGTAATCCATCCGCATTCTCATAACTCCAATTGAAAAGCCAATACATTAGTTCATTTGAAGATTCCATCTTGCTAAAGCTACCAGCCTACTAGATTCGCATTGAGTGTAATAGCGCTGCTCTCATTGGCTAAAATCTTCGCGTTGCACAGGGCTCGATTTACTAAGATATCGGGCCCAGCGCGTCTTGCGACAATTCCTGTTTAATTACATGGGGTTGGCAACCTCATCATGTAAAATAAATTTTACAGAAACCACCACTACAAAGTACATTCATGTTTGATGCAAGCTTCCTCAAGGGGATGAGCTACAGTGGTGGTCCCATATTCCGTAACGAGCACAAAATGACAATGATATGTGATGCCTGTGTAATAACCGTTCTGAGCTGCCCCCGTGAAGTTCCCGGGGCGCTTCATTTTCTTAAGACATAATTGCAGTAGTTTTTCAGCAATTAAATCAAGAGAGGTGACAAGTGAGACATTATTCATGGGTCTGGCAACCTCACAATGTAAAACACGTGCTACAAAAACCATCATTGCACTAGCATGTGTTTTGACGCTGGCTTCCTGCCAATGGGCATGTTTCATGAATAGTAAATAAAGAGACCAGTCAATGAATGTCTCTTGCCTTTACTCTTTTCATCCTCCTTTAAAACAACAACCGTCTGTTATTTCTTATATAACTATGTCGTTATCAAAACGTCACTTACTACAGCTGGAAACTGGCTGTAATGCCAGAATAGAACAGCCTAACTCTGCAGATGTTTTCTCAACAATCCCCGTGTTCTGGAATCCACTGGGTAAGAGAGATAGACCAAGGAACAACACAATCGAAAAGAAAACTGGAGACACATGAAGGTAACGAAGGAGGCATGGAAAGATCTTGAGCTGATGGGATGGGACAGGATGACGTGGCGTAAGTTTGTTGAAGAACTATGCCTCTCTGAGAGTTGGAAGATGACAGAAGAAGGGAAAACTGCAGATGTCTTCAAGACAATAATATAGAGCACGTCCTATTAAAATGTACACAATATGAACTGTCTGTTCCATCTTCTGGGTCCTATTGTAATGGGCTCAAGATTGCTCACATTGAGTGTCATGTCTTCTTGAGAGTGATGTACAGAGCCACCTGCTGGCACGCGTATTTAGTCTATCTGTTTTTTCTTGGATGTGTTGATGTGAATATCTGGACTTATTGACAATTGATATCCTAATTATAACCCACCAATATACGACTGGAGAGCACTGGTTTCTGCCTTATGCGCCGTGTTTGGTGCTTAAAGAATTTATTATTATTATTATTAATATACGACTGGGCTTTTTTCTAGTCAGCTTTCACAGATGCTAACAGGATAGTTGTCTTCATACATTTTTTTTTTTAAAATTCATCATTGATTTAGCTATTTTTGACAATTTTTATATAACACATTGAGACAAAAATATAGTTTGAAAGACCTTTTACTCCCCTGCCATAGAACGCACATTAATACATCGATAACTTTAATTAATTTATTGAAATTGCTAAATTTATTCCATTATGTCATGTAATATGAAATTGACTCTATTTACAATAATTGGTCAGTAGGTATAATGTCACGGTCAGGAATCTGTAATTAAACTTATTATGTGAACTTTGAGACACTAAATATCGTCATAAGAAGATATTTTCTTCCTAAATTTAAAAAAAAATAATCATCATTGATTTCTCTATTTTTAACCATTTTTAATATAACACATAGAAAAAAAATAGTTTGAAAGACCTACTCCCCCTCCCACCGAACACTTAATAATATACCGAGAGCTTTAACTAATTTATGAAAATTGCTAAATTTATTCCGCTATGGCAAGTAATATAGGTTATGTATTGTCTTATATTTCATTCACATATCGATCACTCAGGTTATCGGTAATCGATTCATTCAGGATCTCCTTTCTTCCATAAAAGACGTGCGTCGGGCAATTTGATAACAACAAATCAGAGACGGTTTTGGACGAGAAAATAGGCTCGGAGCGAGGCCGAGATGTGAGAAAATAGATTGAGAATGGATGGAGACTCAGCGAAGCTAATGGACTGGACTGTAATCGGGGTGTTTTCCCCCGCCAGCTAAGTGGTAGTCGAGTCTGCTCCTCCGATGGTGCAGTTTACGATTGCCAGTTTGGGTTTTTCTAGCCAACGTTCGGATATGCTTTTTTTTCCCCCACAACGGCCAAGGCTTTATCTAAACAGAGAATGTTTTGACAGAAGAGATTAATTCAGAGAAAGCCTTCGACAGGAGCAAGACCCTGGCATATTTTATAAGACTATGAAAAACAAGACATCATCATCATTAATCTCGACCTCTCTATGCAACCTAAACCTTCAGAAGAAATACAATAAAACATCGATAATCCGAATTCGGACACCGTGTTATATGGCTTTCTGTTTTGCTCGCACTTTCGAGTGTACTGAACCTTCAGAAGAAATACAGTTAAAAAACATCGATAATCCGAACTAATTCAGACACGGGGCTGTATGGCTTTCTGTTTTGTTCGCACTTTCGAGTGTATCAAAAACACTGTAATGGAACTTTTAAACAAATATTTTAGTAATATATTTTTTTAATCACAGAGTTGCACTTAACGTATTTTTATTTCGCTGGTAACAGGACACAGATTAAACTTTCAACACCCTCCATTTGTGAACGTAGTTGTTTTGTTGCTAGGTCCGTCACTAGTTTCAGCAAGAGCAGTTGATATAGATAGCATTGAATTTGTCGCTGGTACGCTACGAAATTATCAGTGTATATCGCAGCAAATACCTCTGCACTCGCTGAACCATCACCTGAATCAAGTTTTGATGTGAAGTTTACAGTGTTTTACTTGTTGCTTCTGATATCTATGTGGCTGACTTTCTCTTGTCGTTTCTTCGTCTTCTTCTTCTTCGTACACTCTCAGACGTCCACTTGAATGTTCTCAAAGAAAGCAGTAGTCAGTTTGAGGCTATTTGAATCCCCGTAAAGCTTTTCCACGAAAGGAGCTGGCGTCGGCCATATGCACTTTCTCTGTACCACATATAAGTGGCAACTTTGAAGCAGATGTTCAGCAGTCATTTTATCAGTCCCACAGTTACACTGATCGGTAGTTCCTATCTTTAGCTTGTTGAATAGATGGTATCTCAATTATTTGTGGCCAGTGCGGAGTCTGAAGATTACCACTTGTTCTCTTCTGTGGAGCTGGTAGTAAGCATCATTCTGTGTGTGCCCTGGATGTTCAACATTCCATTTGTTTATGTATCTGATTCTGATAAAACTCTTTGCCTCCTCAAAAGTTATGCTTGCATTAGGCTGAGGTAGATGTGAACCTTCTTTTGCCATTCTGTCAGCCTCTTCATTGCCGGTGATGTTACAATGAGATGGGATCCATTGGATCACAACACTTTTGAATCGTTGACAAAGTTTGTGGAGCACTATTCTGAGATCATCCAGGTCTGTATTATTTTGGCTTTTCAACGTTGCATTTACTGACTGTGCATCAGTAAAGAAAGCAACTTGTCTCTCTGCGCTTTCTTCTGTCAATATAACTTCTGCTGCAGTTTTCAAGGCCTCTGCTCTGAAGTTGCTGGAGAATCGTCCTGTCGCCACTGACAGCCTTTTTTCTGCACCAGTGCTTAAGGTCAGAAAGACACCCCCACCTCCATTTTATGTTGCACTTGTTGCTGATCCATCTGTGTATGCATGGGTCCAGGTGTTTCGTGGGTAATGTTTCTCTATGTATTTTGTCGCTATGGATTTTCTATCTGTTGCAGTTTTACTCTTTTTTCTTTCAATTCCAGGAATGTTTTCTATCATTTTAGGGAAACGATTTTGTTTCCAAACTGGAAGCTTGTGTGCAGTGTAGATGGGTTTAACAGTGGATATTTCATCTATGGATACTGCTCTCATTTGTGGTTTGGTTGATTCTACAAAATTGCTTCGTTTGAGTCTTTGCCTTCTAAGAGCATTTATTCTATGGCACATTGGGTGGTCTGTTAGTCTTTTGAATTTTTCGGCCTGTTGCTGAGCCCTGCAGTCTCTTCTCTCTGTCGTTGGCTGGAGGCATGTAATCTTTTCGAGTTCTTTTATAGGTGTTGACTTCATGCCTCCCGTTATAATTCTCATTGCTTGATTTTGGAGTCTGCTAATTTTATCGAAGTTTGTCTTAGCTGCTGTTGCCCATGCTGCCATGCCATATTCAAGGACTGGCCTCACTCGCCCTGTGTACAACGTCTTAAGCACTTTCTCATCTGCACCCCAAGTTGTTCCAGCAAGTTTTTTCATAATTGCCATTCTTTGTCTTGCTCTCATTCGATTTCTGTCAACCAGTTTTTTCCTTGGCTAATGAAAACCAGCTTACCATTTTTGAAAATCAGTTTGAAATCTCAATCTCCGATTCAATAGTTGAAAATCTCTGCTTCCTTTCAGAAAAAAATTAAAAAATGTAGGTAAAAAAAAACTATGTAAAACACTAGACAATCACACTCGCACTAAGCAAAATAACAAACTGGCTCAATGAATGTGAAAGTTAAAAATAGACATCTTTCCCACCTTTAACTCCCACAGTCATGGACACATTTTGGTTGAGCTCAATCACACACCTCACTTTTTGGCGCCAGAATTAAAACAATTCTTGCTCGCTCGGATTATAAACGTTTAAATTATTGAGGTTCTGTTGTATCTACGATATAATATTCAGGCAGAAATAAAAACAAGGTGTTGAAAATCTATCGCAATGGCTTGACACATCTCATGGAAACTATTCCATAGCTAATAAACAGTATATTCATACCAGTCATTTGCTATCAGTGGCAAACATTGCATAGGACAATTGAATCGCAACAGGCGGGATGAGGTGTGCGAGAAAAGCTGCAGATCAGAGGCGTCCCTAATGTACATGGCACCCGTGGCGGATGTTACCTATGACACCCCCTACTCCAGTAAAGAAACACACTAGTAAGTAACATTTTAACAGTAAGTACTATATTAATAGTATCCGATGGCACCCCCTTCTTGGCTGTCACCCGGGGCGGACCGCCCCCTCGCAAACCCCCCCCCCTTTAGTACGCCACTGCTGCAGATACAACCGGTGGAGACAGATGGACACACATTAGGTTGTTGAACTAAAACCGTCTATCAGCAAACAATGAAGGACAGAAACAAAATTATTTGGGCATCTCATCAGAATATGTTTACATCAGTAACCGTCACGAGATTTCAACAGCAACAGATCTGGCTACCAGGACAAAGGTAACATCACAAAGAAATTTGATAAGACGATGTTAAAGACACCATGAAGAAATGTAGCGTGAAGCTAGGAAAGGCTACAGATTTCACACGAAAACGAAAAAGAAATTCTTTCCCCTCGCAACGTGTAGCGACATAAATGTACAAAAAAATTAAGATCATTTCACATTTTTGTGGCAGCAAAATTTAAAAAGACAGGGGACCCCTCCTTCCCTCTCTCCCCCCCCCCCCTCCCCTTTCCCCCCCCCCGCGCGAAAAACTGCTTTTGTTCGCAACGCTTTTCCGCATGATTGGATAACAGTTAACCTCATTTCACATCTCTACCACAGCACACACACACATATACACACAAAAGCTAAAGTTATCTTTCCCATCAACAATTGGCGAGATAAACGAGCAGAAAAGAAGTAAAACTGAGCTCATTTCACATGTTTACTGCAGCACATACACAAAAAAGACGAAAAAATCAACTGCCTTCCCCGGAACATGAATGGTCAATAAAATTAATTTCATTTCATATCTTTACGACTGCAAAAAACGACAGCAACAAACGTATAAGAACAAAAACTGCTTCTCTTGTCCAACGCTTAGCAACAAAAATGGATCACACACAAAAAAAAAAAAAAGCGATAAACAAAATTAAGTTCATTTCACATCTTTACCGCATTAAAAATAGAAACGATAAACAAAATTAAGTTCATTTCACATTTTTACCACAGTTTTAAAAAGAACGAAACGAAAACTGCTTGTCCCCTTCACGCACAGCTACATACATGGACACACACACAAAGTTAGCAAAAGTAATCTCATTCCTCACCTTTACGACAGAACATAAATATAAAGTCGAGAATAAACCAAATGTGTGTTGTTTCACCAGTTCGAAGTAACATATTTAGCGACTTTTGAAAAGCTGCCTTTTGACACTCTTTGTCTGACCTGCTGTTGTTAAGTACAATTTTCACAGATATAAAAGCCTATACCAGGAGTGGAGTATGTGTGAGGTCGTTTTCCATGGCTTCATACACCTTCAGTTAATCAATAAGATAGAGCGCACTCAGTTATATTCTGAGTCGATAGACGAGAAAACACAAGAAATGTGTTATTAGCTGGTAAAATCAAATCACACCTAATAGAGAGGCAAACAACTCTGATTAATTGATTGTCCGCCTTCTGTTTCTTTGTTTTTGTCACTGCAACATTCTCTTTATTTTTTTCTTTTATAACTGCATACATTCTTTTACCTTCTATTACTGCGCACGCCCCCCTTTTTGTTATTGTCACTGCGTACCTTAATTTGTTACTGCATACCTACTTTTGCCACTCAGTGCCTTTTGTTTTATGTAGTTCTAGCATACATTCTTTTTACTTTCATCACTGCATACCTTCTTTAATCTTTTGCGATTAGATACCTCTTGTTTTTAAAAATATTTTCACAACATACCTTCTTTCTTATTTTGTCACTGCATGCTTTGTTTTTGTCTTTTGTCACCTTGTGTACTTTCTTTTCACAATTATCGTTGCATATGTTCTTTTATCGTTTGTCTCTGCATACCATCTTTTGTTACTGCATACCGTCTTTTGTCACTGCATACCGTTTTTTGTCACTTCATACCTTCTTTTTTTCTTTTGTCACTGCATACCTTCTTTTGTCATTGCATACCATCTTTTGTCACTGCATGCCATATTTTGTCACTGCGTTCCGTCTTTTGTCACTGCATACCTTCTTTTGTCACTGCATACCTTCATTTGTCACTGCATACCTTCTTTTGTCACTGCATACCTTCTTTTGTCACTGCATACCTTCATTTGTCACTGCATACCTTCTTTTGTCACTGCATACCGTCTTTTGCCACTGCATACAGCCTTTTGTCACAGCATACCTTGTCTGTCTTTTGTCACTGCATACCTTCTTTTAAAAGAATCCATAGACAAGCAACTGAGAGATGAACATGCAGGTTTTCGACAAAACAGATCCTATACAGACCAGATAGGCACATTGAGAATAATAGTTGAACAGAGGCAAGAGGCGCTTTCATTGCATTGTGAAACATATGGAGGTCAAGAGAAATCAAGTCCAACACGAAAATAAGAATCTTCAACTCAAATGTCAAGTCAGTCCTATTGCATGGCTCTGAGACATGGAGGGCAACAAATACAACAACCAAAAAGCTACAGACTTTTATAAACGGGTGCTTGCATAGAATAGAAGGACTGAAATGGTATGACAAAGTCACAAATGTGGAATTGATGACAAGAACCAGACAAGTGCCAGTGGAACAAGAGCTGAGAAGAATACGCTGGCGATGGATAGGACACACATAGAGGAAACCTGTTGATAGCATTACAAGGCAGTCCTTGTTCTGGAATCCACAGGGAAAGAGAGACAGAGGTAGACCAAAAAACACATGGAGAACAGAACTGGATACAGAGGTGATAGGACACACACACTGACGAATGATAGGACAAACACACTGACGAATGATAGGACACACACTGGTGAATGATAGGACACACACACTGGCGAATGATAGGACACACACTGGCGAATGATAAGACACACACACTGGCGAATGATAGGACACACACACTGGCGAATGATAGGACACACACACTGACGAATGATAGGACACACACTGACGAATGATAGGACACACACACTGACGAATGATGGGACACACACACTGACGAATGATGGGACACACACACTGGCGAATGATAGGACACACAAACTGGCGAATGATAGGACACACACACTGGCGAATGATGGGACACACACACTGGCGAATGATAGGACACACACACTGGCGAATGATAGGACACACACACTGAAGAATGATAGGACACACACACTGGCGAATGATAGGACACACACACTGGCGAATGATATGCAGACACACTGAAGAATGATAGGACACACACGCACGAATGATAGGACACACACACTGGCGAATGATAGGACACACACACTGCCGAATGATAGGACACACACACACTGAGGAATGATAGGACACAAACAATTACGAATGATAAGACATACACACTGGCTAATGATAGGACACACACGCTGGAGAATGATAGGACACACACTGGCGAATGATAGGACGCACACACTGGCGAATGATAGGACACACACTGGCGAATGATAGGACACACACACTGGCGAATGATAGGACACACACACTGACGAATGATAGGACACACACACACACTGACGAATGATAGGACACACACTGGCGAATGATAGGACACACACACACTGGCGAATGATAGGACACACACTGGCGAATGATAGGACACACACTGACGAATGATAGGACACACACTGGCGAATGAGAGGACACACACTGGTGAATGATAGGACACACACACTGGCGAATGATAGGACACACACGCTGGCGAATGATATGACACACACTGACGAATGATAGGACACACACACTGACGAATGATAGGACACACACACTGACGAATGATAGGACACACACACTGACGAATGATAGGACACACACACTGACGAATGGTAGGACACACACACTGGCGAATGATAGGACACACACACTGTGGAAACTTGTTGATGGTATTACAAGGCAGTCCTTGTTCTGGAACCCCCCAGCGTAGGAGAGGTAGACTGAGAGAAACAAAAAATGGAGATGAGAACTGGAGAGAGAAATGAAAGAGATGACAAAATCATGGGACGACCTTGAGTTTGTTAAAGGCTGCGCTACTTGGAAACTGAAGGGTGATGATGATGAAGCTGATTTTGTTCTTGTGTACAGCAAACCTTGTAAACAGAGTTGTAATCTACACAACTTTTAACCTTCTCGACAAAGATATTTCAGATATGGCTAAACTATGACGTAAATGAAAAGTCACTCCGTATTTTTACACTTTTGTATTCTAACTTGTATTTATTGGAGATACATGACACAAGTTTCAAGATAATGAACAATAGCTGTCATTAGATTTAAAAGTTTTCTTCTTGTTCTCTCAGAAACAAAATAAAAATAAAATACAATCTAGACATAGCCAATAAACGACAGACAATAAAAATCTGTAAAGTCTTGTGTCGAACAGGCCAGATTTTACGCTGAGCCATAATGTTAGTGTGACCTAAAGTTTCTAATTAATAAAATGTCATTTCATTATCTTTATCTTGGAGTCTGGTTGATTTAAATAAATAAATATTACACACCTAACGGTATGTTGCAGGCACTCGTGAGAAATAAAGAAGTAGAAAACTAGACAACAGAAATACAACAGAAGTAAGAGGCTTACCGGCGAATCCAACACAGGACCTTCCGAACGGCCCCATCGCCTAGATACGGAAGCGAATCACACTATCCTCCCTGCCAACTAGGCACCACAAAAATAGTGCTTCGTAGACCGGGGTCATTAGCGCGATTTGCAACACGTAACACCGGGTATGTACCTGGGGCGATCCAGCCTAATTAATGACACAATCATTTATGTTGTCCCCCTATTATACAGTATAGGTCAGATTACACAAGACAAAAACCTTAATACTGTGTCTAGTAAATGATAGATGACTGAGAACAGTACAGGACAGAGGGTGTGTGTTGTTATTTGATTTAAGATAGTTGGATATGAATGAAAAACTAACAATTTTAGTATAGGAAGTAACTTGTCTATTATCCTGTATATTAAGACCTGAAGTGGTGATTTGGTACATACAGGTAAAAACATTGCTACGTTTCATATAATCCACAGCTAAATTGCTCTCAACATTCTCATAATTTCTTTGACTTCCGAAATCACACACATTAATCAATGTGACATGAAAATTGAGCAACCCTGATCGAGCCACTTTAATCGCACCGGCACCCCTCACTCTTGTTCAATATAATCGCTCAACGTGGGTCTCTCACAGACTTCCTAATTAGCATGCAAGGGTTATCGCGCATACAGCCATGCAATTCGCCATCTGTCTTATTTTTCTAGTTTAGCCACGCCTACCTGGTTTCAATCGATATTGATACAGTTATTCATATCTCTAACTGTCTTCCTTTCAAAAAGGGGAAGGGCAAGGGGGTTTGTTGGCTGTCAGGTACGTAATTTCGTCAGCGCTTGTCCCTGAAAACGGTAGGGGGGGGGGCGCAAGGCACCGCGGTTTGTAGTTACTAAGATAGAACGGGTCGTAAGCACAGAATGCAGAAAGGGCGTTAACCATTTTACTGCTTTATTCCTTTTTGTTCGTGTTCCAGGGGACGTAAATGCTCACCGAGAAGATGGGATCTAAAGGCGCTGCTCGTCCGAGAACGGAATCTGCGGTCGGCGAAGGCGCGAGAAATAGCCTTCATTCGCTATTCGACCGCAGAAATCCCCCAGAAACGGGCAGAGGTGAAAAATCTCACATGTAGGTAACGATTTTCATCCTTTTCATATATATATAGCAATCTCTTAAAACTAAGTTATCAGTAGCGCCAGAGATTTTGAAGAAAGTACCTAGCTCGCATATGAGAGCCTTACTACAATTTTGGATTACTTATATACGTGGAGATTAATTCATTTTCTGTGCTGCGGTAATAATATATTAGAGTTCTGAGTGATTTAATTGTTAAAGTGTTTCCATTATATTTTACTGGGTTTGTGGTCTGTGTTAATTAAATAACGTGTAGCAAAGTTTACCAGCTATAAACGAAAAATTGATTACTCGCTATTTCCTAAGTAAGAGATGCTTTAAATTAATTAAAAGACGCTAGGCGGTGGATAATTTAGAGAACGCGATGTAATTTCTATTTCCATCTGGTGTAAAACTTTAAGTGACTAGTGTTCATATCTCATATTAGGAGCGATGAGATTAGCTAGACATTTGTGGGGTTTAAATTTAATTTAATAACGGAGTGCTTAACACTTCATACCTAAATGTGAGTTAGATTAGGATATTGATAATACTGTTAAAGCGTTTATATTTTTCTTCCTATATAATCCAGGCTGATCAAAACCTTGCGATCCAGCGATTTTACCGTCTGATGTTCCTATCAGCATCCTAAAAATTATTGTTATAACCATCTTCATGTTGTGACCCCTGTGTGGTCCACCTTCTCTATTTATGACGAGAAGCCAAAAATCAAGAAACAAACAATAATAGATAAAATTTAACTGGTACGGAACATTCCCAGGATACAACTTTTTTTCATATCATAATATATTATCAGTCTGCTGAGGCAGAAAGTCAGTACTTTTCATCTGACCCTTGACAGGAGTTTTTCCATCGGATTTATTCAAGAGAACTCACTGTTCATACTCGGCTCCCACCTCAACGAACAGCAGATTATTATCAGTTAACATTTTTTTCCCATCATGTCACCGAGTGTCATAGCCACCTGAGGCTATACCCCCACTGGAACAATATTTCACCATATTAATTTCCAGGACAATGCCGCCACACTAGAAGCACTTATCCAAAGCAAATACCTGCAGTGAAAATGAATAATATCCAGGCAAAATTACTAACGCATCAATTGCAGCGACTCCCCGAAAAATAGCAGTCAGCTCATCGGATAGTCTGAGGCTGCACTTGACCCTGAATATGACTGATTATTTTTTTATAACGCATTGCTGAGGATAGGGAGCAGTGGAGGACCCTGTCTGCTGATGCTTCCACCATGGCACCCCTACGACCCATGACCGGTTACGGGCTGAGATGAGATGATGAGTGTTTAAATTCCCTGGAATGTATGCAGCGTCAACATTTGGTAAGCAAATCTGAAAGTGGGCCACTGTATTGTTTGTGTGAGTGAACGGATAGAAAGATACTAATTTCTTATGTTACTACTAACCTACCAACCTTCTTTATTTTATCTCTCACTAATCTGAGTGTTCTCGGGATAGGTTAAATTGAGGACTTAGTCTTACCCGTCCTGACCATTCCCTACTCCCATTGTTAATTATTTTGATTTTTTTGGGTTAATTACCTCTGTTGGGATCTTTCCTAGTTTTCCTATACAAGAGGGAGGGCCTATTAGATTATATTTTCATTTTCTTGTCTGTAAACTATAATTCATTGCTGTAATGATAATGCTTTTCTTGATGTTGTGATATTTCTAGCGAAAATAAACATAATAAACCTTAAGCTATAGTGTTGGTCAAACCCCTGTCCGTTTATATGTTATTCATAGTTTGTTTTCACGTCAGCGTTTTCTCTCTACACTATCACCCTCCTCGTGAAACAGAAACTACTTCTTACACCTTCCTTTCACATAGCTGTCATCATCACCTCTACTAGAAAGGGACCATAATTACCTCAGTCCTATCTTCTCGAATTTACGACAATCAAGCATATTTCTTAATCTTGTTTAAGTTGACATTAAAGGTTCAACACTTCCTTCTGTTGACCTTGCTTTTCACTGCTTGTCTGTGGTCTGGTTTTTGCAGCAACATAAATAGTTGTTCGTGATAGACCATTCTACTTCCATGGTGCCACTTGCGTAGATCCCCATAATTGTCACATTTTGGAGCTTCAGTCTGACATTTTTTGTTTTGTATGAAATACAGAATTTCCACTTTATCTGAAATGTCAATTTAAAAATAAAATAAAATAAGAAAGAGAATAACGTCAGGTATAAACGGACATGTAGGGACAAAAATAAAGGTCACGGATCCCGTTACACGTCCACTGAGGCATATTGGGAATACGGTGTTAGGCCAGTATATTCTTGACCATCGGCACACTACGGGTGATGTGGTCAGCATCACGACGGCCGCCTTAACCTTCCCACAATTGCTCTGGTACCCAATTCATGAGGCTGGGTCGACCCCGGAACTGTTTGCGGTCTAAAATATCCCACCTCAACTGGGGATCGAACCATGGACCATTGAGCTAGGAAGCCAATGCACTAACCACTGCGCTACCGCCGCTCTCATGGGCGTTCCGTAAAGTTCCCGGGAATATTTGGGGAGAAAAAAGAAAGAATAAAACTAGACTGCATCCGGCATGTCGTTGAGGCGACTAATACTAGATTGTGATTGGAGCTGGCAACCTTATCATGTCGTTGAGGCGACTAATACTAGATTGTGATTGGAGCTGGCAACCTTATCATGTCGTTGAGGCGACAAATACTAGATTGTGATTGGAGCTGGCAACCTTATCATGTCGTTGAGGCGACTAATACTAGATTGTGATTGGAGCTGGCAACTTTATCATGTCGTTGAGGCGACTAATACTAGATTGTGATTGGAGCTGGCAACTTTATCATGTCGTTGAGGCGACTAATACTAGATTGTGATTGGAGCTGGCAACTTTATCATGTCGTTGAGGCGACTAATACTAGATTGTGACTGGAGCTGGCAACTTTATCTTGTCGTTGAGGCGACTAATACTAGATTGTGATTGGAGCTGGCAACTTTATCATGTCGTTGAGGCGACTAATACTAGATTGTGATTGGAGCTGGCAACTTTATCATGTCGTTGAGGCGACTAATACTAGATTGTGATTGGAGCTGGCAACTTTATCATGTCGTTGAGGCGACTAATACTAGATTGTGATTGGAGCTGGCAACTTTATCATGTCGTTGAGGTGACTAATACTAGATTGTGATTGGAGCTGGCAACTTTATCATGTCGTTGAGGCGACTAATACTAGATTGTGATTGGAGCTGGCAACTTTATCATGTCATTGAGGCGACTAATACTAGATTGTGACTGGAGCTGGCAACTTTATCATGTCGTTGAGGCGACTAATACTAGATTGTGATTGGAGCTGGCAATTTTATCACGTCGTTGAATCGACTAATACTAGATTGTGATTGGAGCTGGCAACTTTATCATGTCGTTGAGGCGACTAATACTAGATTGTGATTGGAGCTGGCAACTTTATCATGTCGTTGAAGCGACTAATACTAGATTGTGATTGGAGCTTTCAACTTTATCATGTCGTTGAAGCGACTAATACTAGATTGTGATTGGAGCTGGCAACTTTATCATGTCGTTGAGGCGACTAATACTAGATTGTGATTGGAGCTGGCAACTTTATCATGTCGTTGAGGTGACTAATACTAGATTGTGATTGGAGCTGGCAACTTTATCATGTCGTTGAGGCGACTAATACTTAGATTGTGACTGGAGCTGGCAACTTTATCATGTCGTTGAGGCGACTAATACTAGATTGTGATTGGAGCTAGCAACTTTATCATGTCGTTGAGGCGACAAATACTAGGTTGTGAGTGGAGCTGTGACTGGAGCTGGCAACTTTATCATGTCGTTGAGGCGACTAATGCTAGATTGTGATTGGAGCTGGCAACTTTATCATGTCGTTGAGGCGACTAATACTGGATTGTGATTGGAGCTGGCAACTTTATCTTGTCGTTGAGGCGACTAATACTAGATTGTGATTGGAGCTGGCAACTTTATCATGTCGTTGAGGCGACTAATACTAGATTGTGATTGGAGCTGGCAACCTTATCATGTCGTTGAGGCGACTAATACTAGATTGTGATTGGAGCTGACAACTTTATCATGTCGTTGAGGCGACAAATACTAGATTGTGACTGGAGCTGGCAACTTTATCATGTCGTTGAGGCGACTAATACTAGATTGTGATTGGAGCTGGCAACTTTATCATGTCGTTGAGGCGACTAATACTAGATTGTGACTGGAGCTGGCAACTTTATCATATCGTTGAGGCGACTAATACTAGATTGTGATTGGAGCTGGCAACTTTATCATGTCGTTGAGGCGACTAATACTAGATTGTGATTGGAGCTGGCAACTTTATCATGTCGTTGAGGTGACTAATACTAGATTGTGATTGGAGCTGGCAACTTTATCATGTCGTTGAGGCGACTAATACTTAGATTGTGACTGGAGCTGGCAACTTTATCATGTCGTTGAGGCGACTAATACTAGATTGTGATTGGAGCTAGCAACTTTATCATGTCGTTGAGGCGACAAATACTAGATTGTGATTGGAGCTGGCAACTTTATCATGTCGTTGAGGCGACTAATACTAGATTGTGACTGGAGCTGGCAACTTTATCATGTCGTTGAGGCGACTAATACTAGATTGTGATTGGAGCTGGCAACTTTATCATGTCGTTGAGGCGACTAATACTAGATTGTGATTGGAGCTGGCAACTTTATCATGTCGTTGAGGTGACTAATACTAGATTGTGATTGGAGCTGGCAACTTTATCATGTCGTTGAGGCGACTAATACTTAGATTGTGACTGGAGCTGGCAACTTTATCATGTCGTTGAGGCGACTAATACTAGATTGTGATTGGAGCTAGCAACTTTATCATGTCGTTGAGCCGACAAATACTAGATTGTGATTGGAGCTGGCAACTTTATCATGTCGTTGAGGCGACTAATACTAGATTGTGATTGGAGCTGGCAACTTTATCATGTCATTGAGGCGACTAATACTAGATTGTGATTGGAGCTGGCAACGTTATCATTTAAAACACGTTGCTATAGAAACCACGACTGCTTTGATACAAGGAAGCCAGCTGTAGTGGTGCCTACATACTCTATAGCAGGGGTCGGCAAACTACGGCACGCGTGCCAAGCGTGGCACGTGGAACGATTTTCAATGGCACGCTGAGTGAATTAAAATACTGTACAGAATATGATCTCATTTTTTTTTAAATTGAATTTTTAATTAAATAGAAGCATCTAATTCTTTTAAAGCTATACCTGTTTTTACAACCCTTCAAAACGAAAGTTTTTAGACATTGGAGGTAAGAATGTACGATCTGATGAAAACTAAAGGCCTGATCATACTATACTGCACGTAAGTCTTCGTTTTTACGGACCGTTTCCGAGAACAAACATTCTTCAACGAATTTCAAGGGGAGTGGTTATACTTTGCGGCGCCCGCTAGTCTGGCGTCTACCTGCTACCGTAGTTTGCAGGATGAGATTCTTGAAAAGAATCCCAAGCAAATTTTGACGGGCAAGGGGAGACGTAATATCATAATTACGCAATAGTGTCTGGCTAGCGCCTGGACGAGCGTATTTATTTCGTTTTCGCTCGCAGTTTTTGACTCCCAGTGTGAGTTTGGAGCAACAATGACTGACCTCGACGAAGTTATATTTCCGTCCTATCCTGCCCCTCTCTCCCGACCACCACCACCTCTACAGTTCTCTCGGCAAAAGACAAAAACTTGATACACGCTCGTTTCAAGACTTTTGGACAAACGAATATGGATTCATTCAACAAAAGGATCGTGCTGTTTGTGCTTTATGTTATGAAATTGTCTTGTGCCGTACGTCAAGTGTACAAAGACACTATCAAACCAAACATCAGTCCATGTTTAAAAACTCTGAGGAGAAAAGTGAAGCCATAAAAATGGCTGTTTCTGGCTACAAAAAAGCAAAGTAGTATTTTTAGTCAAGTAATTGGAACCAAAAATAAAGCTACCGAATGTAGTTACAAAATTGCACAGTGTGTGGCTTCGAAGGGCAAACCTGTCACAGAAGGAGAATACATCAAGGAAACTTTTTTGAGCAGTGCTGAAATTTTGTTTAGTGATTTACCAAATAAAGAAACAATACTGTCTCGGATTCGAGAAATACCGGCTTCTGCGAGATCAATCGAGAGGCGCATAACTGATATGGCTGAAAATGTAACGGTAAAACAAACAACCGGGTTACAACAAGCTGTTGTATTTAGTGTCGCTCTTGACGAAAGTGTCGATGTGAATGACGTGGCGCGCCTAGCTATAGTTGCGCGATATTGTGATAACGACCGTATTTATGAAGAACTGTGCTGCTTGATACCTTTTGATGGTACAGCCAAGGGAGAGGACATTATGACTGCAATTGTAAGCTATTTCGAAAATCAGAACATTAACATGAATAAAATATTCTGTGTTACTACTGATGCCGCCCCTGCATTTGTTGGAAAAAACAAAGGATTTGTTAAACTTCTTGAGGATCGTATTGGACGTCAAGTATTGAGCTTCCATTGCCTTATACACCAGGAGAGTTTGTGTGCGAAGATTTCGTCACTATCCTTGAACTCTGTAATGGAAACTGTTGTCAAGATAGTTAACTTCATAGTTTCTCGCTCTTCATTGACCCACAGGCAATTCAAGTCTCTTCTACAAGAAATGGAGAGCGCATATGCGGACCTCCCGCTGTACAGCAATGTTCGTTGGCTTAGTCGAGGTAATGTTTTGAACAGATTTGTATCATGTCTATAAGCAATCAAGGTGTTTCTTGATGAAAAGGAACAACATTTCACGGAATGGAATGACGAGGACTGGCTGTGCAAGTTGATGTTTCTGGCTGACATAACTACAAATCTGAATGAATTAAACTTGCGTTTACAAGGGCAGGGTCAAACCATACTTGATCTTTTTTAGCACTGGAAAGGATTTGCGTCAAAATTAGACATATTTTGCAGAGATATTACCACTAACACATACAAGTACTTTCCAAAAGTAAAGGCTCATTCAAATCGATTTACTGTCAACAGAGATGAGCTTCAGAAGTACGTTGAAGCGCTCAAAGGAGAGTTTGCTAAACGAGGTCAAGACTTCAAAATTCACGGGCCCATGTTTTCTTACCTCATCAAGCCCGACTTAATTGATCATACTAACATCCCATTTGACCTATCTCTTTTCGAGTGGATGGATGTTGACAATTTTGAAATGCAACACATCGAATTCAAAGCATCAGAGTTATGGACGATAAAATTTGTAGAATTGCGAAAAACTCTTGAAGGAAGCTGCTTGGAAAAGTCAGCTGCCATCCTCAACTGCTGGACGGGATGCCTCAAGCGTTCACCTGTTTGAAGAAAGTTGCATTTGCTCTACTTTCGGCTTTTGGGTCAACTTATACATGAGAACAAATTTTCTCACACATGAAAGCTGTTTTAAGTCCACAGAGAAGTCGCCTAACACTTGTGCATTCAGAAGCCTGTGTGAAGCTGAAATTGACAAAACACACACCTGATATTGAACAATTAACCAAGGAGAAGCAAGGACACGGGTCCCATTAATTGATTAATGACTCAGATCAATAATAATCAATGATTACTCATATTAAAATTTTAATAACGTGTTTTATGCTTGGTTTATTTAATTGTTTTCTTCTTCAAACTATTGGACTTTCTGTCTTAACAAAATATACATATGGCAATTTTATTATAAAATTTCAAACTAATGTGTTCAGAACTTAAATTTTGCAAAATATAATATTTGTATTGATATTTGTTCCTATTTATATTAAAATATTGAATAATCTACAAAGAATAGAATAGTTATTTAATTTATCGGAAACATGTTAATACAATATCATTTTTAAATTGTTTCAATAATTGTTGTATATAAAAATATGGTGGACTTAGGTTGGCACGCTGAGTGACTTTGCAACATTACTTCGGCACGACACTACTAAAAGTTTGCCGACCCCTGCTCTATAGGAAGCCAGTTAGGAAAATGATTCCTTGACCTATGAAAATTGACCTTTGGCCTTAAGTGCTGCTGAGAGACCGATTGACACAGTGGTTTGAGCGCTGGTTTCTCAGGGCAAAGCTGCTGAGTTCGATTCACAGTATCAACACGCTGCAGTCTACCCAGCTGTAAATGGGTACCTGACTTTGCTCTTTAGTTAGAGAAGGTAACGGCAGCGAGGAAGTGAACTGATCTCTCCACCACTCGATGCTGGACCCAGTATAGTGAAGTCTCTAACAGTTCATTCCCGTACGGCAGCATCTACTATGAGACTAAATTGACCTTACATGCTGCTAATTTTGGCTATTTGGTAACATTTCTATTGTAAGCATAAAAATACTGGGCTGCTACTATAGTTTGGTGCCTATCAACGTGGAAAATATCTTTTCTGATTGGCTAATTGATTCGCTGAGCGATTGGCGTGTTAGTTAAGCCGAGACTGAAGTCGTCAATCATAATTACACCGAGGGAGGAAAGTGAGTTGGTTTATTAATATAGAGTTCATGTGATGGGGTCGGGGTTATGATCGACTGTGATAATCTGGATAGGTATCGATTGCAGACTCAAATAACCATCTGTACAACAAATTGAAAATCGGACAGACAGGTTTGTGCCCACGTGAGGAGGACAAACAGACGTACTCCAAAACTGTCGGCTCCACAGGATGAGCAAGGTGGCAGCATGACCTAGTTGAGGGAGAACACTGTATGATGACGAGAGAAACCTGAGAGCGAACGACGAAGTAAAAAAATTAAAGGTATCGATTGTGATAATCTGGGCGGTGGTGGTTGGTATCGATGTAAATTGGGTGTGGTCGATATTCACATCTAAGAAAACTTACGTTGTTAAAATAATTTAGTCTAAGTTGATAATACAAGAAAAGTAATTTTTGGTACTGGTTTGGTTTGGTTTTAAGGACTATTTTCATTGCACACGGACAATGTCTTCATTGTACACGGACATCTCCATCAGTGCTCCGATCTCCTCCCTTAGATCACACAAGGAGGATCTCAGCACAGTGCACGAACCCCGTAGCACCGGCGAGAATCCCAATGTTTGATATAGGAATCACACATTCTAGAAATATGTTTTGATACTGATGGTAATGTATGTTGAAAACGTGTATAATTTAATTTTTTTGGTATTGATGTTAAATGTGTGCTGATAATTTGTGGAAAGTAATTTTTGATGTTGATGGTAAATCTAAATTAATTAAGCGTGGAAAGTAATTTTTGATGTTTATAGCAAATCTAAATTGACTAATTAAGGTTTTACATAAGTTAAGATAACATATTATTGATATGATAATATTTTAATGACAGCATAATAACTATTTAACATATATTTTAACACATATCTTAACTTCATAAGCTTCGTACAAGCTAGCAAGCTGTTATTGATCACTCAAATAGAGGCTGTGATACAGAGCGGAGTCAACTTATCGGAACATTGAGTAAAGTGGAGCAAGCGGAATTGTGAGACTGCCATATTGTTTACTCTCTTCTCGCTACTTCAACACCTAACCGAGAAAAGCATTCCAGGCTTTTACATTTGGTTCAGCGATGAATACGAATATGATTGTGTAGACATTAAGGAGAAAATAATATACAACTTGAAGTATAAGGGAGCCGCGGTAGCGCAGTTGTTAGTGCACTGGCTTCCTAGCTTGGTGGTCCATGGTTCGATCCCCAGTTGAGGTGGGATTTTTTAGACTGGGGTCGACCCAGCCTCATGAATTGGGTACCAGAGAACCTCTTGGAAGGTTAAAGGCGGCCGACGTGATGCCGATCACATCACTCGTAGTGTGCCGCATGGTCAAGAAAATATGGGTCTAACACCAAATTCCAAATATGCCTCAATGGGCGTGTAACGGGATCCCTTTAAGAATAAGCATTCTTCCGGCTAAATCTGGAGATACCAGACTCACAGTAAACAAAGACAACACAAACAACGGTGCACATCCATTCGTCATCACCTGTTTGCACATCGTTCACGTGAAAGTATTCGTTACCAATGCAATCTTCTTCAACAAACAACTTAAAAGCGTAACTCTTCACAACATAATCCTATCGACTGTATTGATCTGCTCTTGTGCACGTTTTGTTAGTGTTGTGAATGATCGTTAGAGAACTATCGACTTCTTATGAGAAAAGAGTTATTGACTCTTCTTTGATACAAGGAAGAAGGTACGGAATCATCCGATCTCTAATCTTAAAGCAGAGTTTTTTAACGTCTTCTCCTTACATACCACAGAATACAAACAAGGAGTTTACACATCTTTTTCTTCAAGTACCAAGCCTAGTGGCGTAGGTGATCATTTACCTCCACAACCTCTTGTCTTCAGTACAGTTTATTATTTCTGTTGTTGACTTCTTTCCATGCCATGATATCAAACTATGGACAGCTAAAAAAAGTAATGATGATGTCCTGAAACAGGCTAACGCAGAAACGAAGCTTATTCCATAATTTATTACATGATGAAAGCTGGAATATATAGTGACAACAGGAAAGATTGAAGGAAAAAAGAGATACAGGATGAGAAAGAGAGACGATACTGGACATTTTAACATCATGGGGTGGACAGAAGTCAGCAACGGAATTGATAAATAGTACTAGACAGGAAGTTGTGGAGAGACATGATCGCTCACCCCACCAGGCATGGTATTGAAGAAGAAGAAGTCAAAATGGTAAGTATCTTCTCTCTTTGCTGTCCAATTTTTTCTGTTTCTTTCATTCGCTCTAATTGTCATAATATGTTCTAGGTTTCTTGTACTCAGTATATATCCATACAGAAATTAGATTACTTCTTTCTACTGTGGGTAATGAGCTTCCGTTCCGCACGTGACTCCTTCAAGATATCACGCTTTTGTTCGTGGTATTCCTGTCACTGGGGACCTTGTCGTACTGTTTCAATCCTTCTATTCCACACTAGCACCAGTTTATGAAAGTCCATGTCGTACTGTTTCAATCCTTCTATTCCACACTAGCTCCAGTTTATGAAAGTCCATGTCGTACTGTTTCTATCCTTCTATTCCACACTAGCACCAGTTTATGAAAGCCCATGTCGTACTGTTTCAATCCTTCTATTCCACACTAAAACCAGTTTATGAATGTCCATGTCGTACTGTTTCAATCCTTCTATTCCACACTAGCACCAGTTTATGAAAGTCTATGTCGTACTGTTTCTATCCTTCTATTCCACACTAGCACCAGTTTATGAATGTCCATGTCGTACTGTTTCAATCCTTCTATTCCACACTAGCACCAGTTTATGAAAGTCCATGTCGTACTGTTTCTATCCTTCTATTCCACACTAGCACCAGTTTATGAAAGTCTATGTCGTACTGTTTCAATCCTTCTATTCCACACTAGCACCAGTTTATGAAAGTCCTGGTCGTACTGTTTCTATCCTTCTATTCCACACTAGCACCAGTTTATGAAAGTCTATGTCGTACTGTTTCAATCCTTCTATTCCACACTAGCACCAGTTTATGAAAGTCCATGTCGTACTGTTTCAATCCTTCTATTCCACACTAGCACCAGTTTATGAAAGTCCATGTCGTACTGTTTCTATCCTTCTATTCCACACTAGCACCAGTTTATGAAAGCCCATGTCGTACTGTTTCAATCCTTCTATTCCACACTAGCACCAGTTTATGAAAGTCCTTGTCGTACTGTTTCTATCCTTCTATTCCACACTAGCACCAGTTTATGAAAGTCTATGTCGTACTGTTTCTATCCTTCTATTTCACACTAGCACAAGTTTATGAATGTCCATGTCGTACTGTTTCAATCCTTCTATTCCACACTAGCACCAGTTTATGAAAATCCATGTCGTACTGTTTCAATCCTTCTATTCCACTCTAGCACCAGTTGATGAAAGTCCATGTCCTACTGTTTCAATCCTTCTATTCCACACTAGCACCAGTTTATGAAAGTCCATGTCGTACTGTTTCAATCCTTCTGTTCCACACTAGCACCAGTTTATGAAAATCCATGTCGTACTGTTTCAATCCTTCTATTCCACACTAGCACCAGTTTATGAAAATCCATGTCGTACTGTTTCAATCCTTCTATTCCACTCTAGCACCAGTTTATGAAAGTCCATGTCGTACTGTTTCAATCCTTCTATTCCACACTAGCACCAGTTTATGAAAGTCCATGTCCTACTGTTTCAATCCTTCTATTCCACACTAGCACTAGTTTATGAAAGTCCATGTCGTACTGTTTCAATCCTTCTATTCCACACTAGCACCAGTTTATGAAAATCCATGTCGTACTGTTTCAATCCTTCTATTCCACTTGTCGTGAAACATTCTAAATCCACATATATAAATTAAAAGGTAAATGTAAAGCCTAACACATAAATTCAATAAAAGGGAAAGAAGAATGGTAAAGAACAGTGCTGTCACAATGACTGTACTCGAGTTCCCCCTTTTTTTTTCTACTTCGTCTGAAAATTGTAACGCTTTCACGTTTGATAGTAAAGCCTATAGCAGCATACACGCCTTTCTAACAATAAAACGTGTACTGTATTTCTTAGAAAACCTTGAGATACGCAAGCTGATTAATGACCTAGATTAATACTAGCATTAATTTCATTTTATACACTGCGTAATGAAAAGACAGATGAACTTAGGGTAGAGAGAGAGAGAGGGCTGAACGGAGGAACGTATGCAACACTAACACGCGTCTCGCGATATAAAATTAATGCCACCCCCAAGCGTAAGGCATGAAGCACTAACTTTTTTTCAAATAGACAGTGATAAAAAACACTACCAGTACGAGGGTTAGGTTTAAAAACCTGTTTAATGCTTATTAGTAAACATGACATTATACTGTTTTATGTCTGAAAGCCTGACAGTACCGAGACACCACATCGTATCGAAGTGAACGGGAGGTAGAAGAAAATGCATATTTTGAACGCAGCCACTTAGCTCCATTAAATTTATATATTTGGGTTCCTTAGGACTTGCTGACAAAGAATATGTTAAGTGTTACGCAAATAGTCTAGGAATTAACAAATTATAGCCAAAAGAAAATAGTGAGGGTGTCTGACAGCACCAAATCATAATCGCACAGTGGCATGTTTTGAAACCACCATTTTACGGGAAATAGGCCAACATGTTAAATCCTATTTGATTGGCGGGAAGTATATGTAAGGCGAAACACGATTAGTCGGACTGCAAATACTAATTTTGGTTGTTAGGGGAAACGTAGGAAGGGTAAATTTTTTTCAAAAGCTTGTGTAAACATGGTCCTATTGGCTAGACCCGCTGATATAGTCAATTAGGAGCGTCTGTTCAGTGCCACATTTTAGAATAAACTTACTAAGAAACAGTGCGTTGAGATCCAGCTCATATTTTTCTAAATAAAAGCCTGGGACAGAGGCAGATCGGAATTTGTGCCATAATTCATCCCCAGTCAACGTATTTGTTTATTATTTCCATGAATTGTGGTAAGATTGACATATTTGATATCTTTTTGATGAAAATTGAATGTGAATTGATAATTTATGTCTGTATATGTGTGTGGTTCAGTAGCAAACATGAGGCAAAGCCTAGAGATTGCTCCAACCTGAACAAAACTTGTCGGAGAGAAGTATATCTGCCTGGGATCGCCAAATAGTACACTGACACCTATCTTATTGACTAGAAGGAACTAATGCTGGAATTGCAGAGGCGTAGTAACCATTAAGGAGAAGAATACTGGTGTAAATTGTTTCAGATGAAGCTAGCAGTTGGCCTACCGCTCTGAACTCAGTGTTTGTTATGTATTGTGTTCAGTGTGGAAACAGATTATAAATTAGTTCTGAAGTAGGAGGTACAACCTTCTTGTTTCAGGGACCGTGGTCCTAACTTATTGAAGCAGCACCTGGTCTGAGTTTTGCTGAATCCAGAGGCTGATAGCATACCCCTTGATCCAGATAGCGACCAGTGAGGTGTCTCAAGAACACAGTGAAGCAAGCGAGCAGAGGAGACTGTTTCCTGCCGCCATCACAGAAGATAAGATTCTGTGGCCAGAGCAGCTCAATCCTATGTGCCCCCCCCCCCCCCCACCCTCTAAAATTGACAGTAGATTAATTAAAGAGGGACAATAAATTGTTTCAAATGACAGGAACTGTGAACTTTTCCCAATACGATTTCCACCATAAGCAAACACTTGAAGTCATGATGACAAACAACAACCTAGCTTGAAAAAGCCAGTATTACCTCATAGTACTACTTCACAACTTACACACATAGAATAATAATAATAAAATATGTCAATACAAAGATCATATCGATAAATTGTGTACATACAACTTGTAATTACATTTGATTGTGATTCCTGGTTCACTGTGTAGTTGAATCAGGATATCTATTATTGAAAGCAATTAATACATATATTTTTAAACTTTAACACTTGACTCATTTAAGATAGTCTTATAGAGTGTTATATGTGTGTGAGTGTCACAGTGTTGTAAAGTGTTGTGGAATAAATTAAATTGTTTATCTGTCTGTTGTTGTTGTGACTTACACTTCATCATTATCAATGTTAAGGTACTGTCCGCCCGTTCGTTTATTCCCGTGTATTAAAAGAGTTTGTCTGCATTTGATATATGTATACCATTATTATTCCCATATGTGTCTATATGAATGTTAAAACATTGGTATACAACAAAAGTGTCACGCGAATGTTTTATTCGTGGGTATGCCAAAAACTGCACTGTATCGTCCCTGTATTATTTATGCAGTGTTCTCTCACAAGGGATCACGAATTAGTAATGTCTCAGATATGCCCAACAGCTCAAATATAACCAGGTAAGAAGCCAATGCTGTTCCGGTAACATAACAACACAGTTTATTGAAAACTCATGATCCATGAGACATGATGAACCGTCCTTAGTTAATGTCATTCTGTCTATTCGTAACATAGTGTTATACTCCTTGACGGTAATACATTGTTGCTTATTAGTCCCAATACTTCTATACATCGCTATGTATTGATTATATCCGTGCTCTTCTCCCGCACCTTCTTTTCAAACTCATATAACTTCATTGACATAAATTTCCCAAAATTCAGCACACATTAGCGACAAAGCAGGATTTTTTTAGACTCCGATTTTTACGGTGTATAGACCTGCCCGTCTACCAAATGTCTTCTTCTTCCATCCTTAGCCACAAACCGGCAAAGCAGTATGTGGCCAGTACGCCTTTTTAGGCGTCTTAGGGCAACAACAGATTGGTCAATCCACCGCTGCTTCCACCACGCCTATTGGCGTCTTTGTGGGGCAGCAACAGACCAAACAGTCTATCATTGTTTCCGTAATCAAAGTGGCTAGCAAGCAGGTGATCAGCCTGCTGTGGTCTACCAAATGTATAAGCATCAAATTATACCTGATTCACAGTACTCATCCTGTTATGCACTCCTATGCATGGCACGAATCAATATACCCTTTTTTCACGGGTTTTCAAGCAAACCAGCAAACACAAGGCTGTTCACGTCTTTTTATTTGGGGTCCATTTTGTTCTCTACGTCATTGTTTCAAGACCCAAAAAACTCCTATGTCATCCTTTTTTTACTGCGCGCAATAATACTGCACCTAAGTGTACTATTCACATATCTTCAAATATTTTCACCAAACTCAACTCAGCGCTCTTTGATGCGCAACAACAGAAATGTTGTAAAAAACCATACGCAACAATTACCTCCTACCACCGTTAAGAAAAAAGACACGTAGTTTCTTTTTTCTTCAAAAAAATGTACCACTTAAGGTAATTTAAAAAAAAATACCAACATTCATTCATTCATTCATAACCCTCCACTCCCAAAGGAGCATAGGCCTTCAACAAACACATGCCAAGTCCTCCTGTCACGTGCCATCATCTCAAGTTCTTTCCATGTTCTCCTCATCATTTTCACCTCTGTTTCCAACTCTCTTCTCCATGTACTTCTTGGTCTTCTTCTGCCTCTCTTGCCCTGCGGGTTCCAGAACAAGGACTGCCTTGTAATGCTATCAACAGGTTTCCTCAGTGTGTGTCCTATCCATCGCCATCGTCTTCTTCTCATCTCTTGTTCCACTGGCACTTGTCTAGTTCTTGTCATCAGTTCTACGTTGGTAACCTTGTCATACCATTTTAATCCCTCTATTCTACGCAAGCACCCATTTATGAAAGTCTGTAGCTTTTTGGTTGTTGTCTTTGTTGTTCTCCATGTCTCGGAGCCATACAATAGGACTGACTTCACATTTGAGTTGAAGATTCTTATTTTCGTGTTGGATCCTATTTCTCTTGATCTCCATATATTTCCCAATGCAATGAAAGCTCCTCTTGCCTTTTGTATTCTTATTTTGATATCGCTGTCTGTCCCTCCAACTTTGTCTATATTACTGCCAAGATACGTATATGATTCTACATCTTGTATTGGTGTTTCTTCAAGTTCAACCCTATTATCATTACCTGCATTTATTCTCATTATTTTTGTCTTTTCCCTGTGTATTTTCAGACCCAATTGCTGTGACCTCTCATCGAGTGTTTTCAATTTGTCCTGCATCTGATTACGGTTATGGGACAGAAGAGCCAAGTCATCAGCAAAATCCAGATCATCCAACTGCTTAGTCAGAGTCCACTGGATTCCATTTCTGTTGTGTGTTGTCGATGATCTCATAACCCAATCTATTGCCAGCAAGAAAAGAAATGGAGACAAGAGGCATCCCTGTCGCACTCCTGTTCTTATCCCAAATGGTTCTGTAAGCTGTCCTTCATGAAGAACTCTGCATGTCATGTCTTCATATGTTTTCCTAAGTCTCAGTAAGTCTAATTCAGCTAATGTCTCATAATATAATCAGTCAGTCGTCGATGAGATGAAACGGTGATAAACAAGTCATATAATCTACTGCCTTATGAATAAAATCCATGTAGGAAGTAATAATATTACTAAATTAAAACAAATTACGCGGAATCAACACCGCCCTCTATTACCTCTAGTATCAATAATACTAGAACCAAAACTTATATAATATGGTTATATCTAATAGGATTACCTACCCATCGGAAAATGATTGCAATAATGTGTACCTCCACAATACAGAGTACACTGCAAATCTCATACATATTTATTCCTGATCCAGCCCCAAAAAATAGCAAATACATGCATAAATTGGTCCCAAATTACCTATTTCAATGCCCCTAGGAACCTCTATAATATACACGCAAAGATTTATAGCTAAAGAATATCATTGCCGTACAGTCATATTATAGTACACTGTATGTGCACCTTACACCATACACACCAAATTGTGTTCCGGATAAAACTAATAAAAATTCAATGTCCCAATTATATCACCACTACTGTTGACCATGAACTAACTGTCATTAAAAACTTGTGTACTGTCTTCCTGAGGGCACCTCGACAGTACGTCTGCAACCACATTGTCGGACCCTCGAATTGCTTGAATAGTATAATTATACGACTGCATCAGAATCGAATAACGGGCTGCTCGGGCGCATTTATGGTTCTTCGTCTTTAAATACGCCAAAGCCTTCTGGTCTGACTGTATTACGAAAGGTACACCTAACAGATACTTCTCTAATTTGGTTACTGCCCAGATCACAGCGAGAAGTTCCTTTTCCAACACCGAATAATTCATTTCCGCCTTGTTTAACTTTCTCGAAATGTACGTGATCGGATGCAGATGTCCATCAAATTGTTGAAGCAACACAGCACCAACGCCCTTGGACGAAGCGTCTGTTCGAAGAGTATAAAGATTATTAAGCCTGGGTAGTTTTAAAATCGGTGGGGATGAAAATAAATCCTTAATTTTAAGAAAAGCAGCATTGCATTCTGGAGTCCACCTAATTACATTAGGAGCCCCTTCCTAAGTAGAGTGGACAGATCTGATGTAATTGAAGATAAGTTAGGAATAAATTTACCATAATATTGCACTAGTCCTAACACACTACGGACTTGTTCTTTTGTCCTAGGAATGGAAAGATTTAGAATCTTGGAAACATTCTGCTCCAAAGTTTGAAGATTCCCATGACCAATCCTATGACCTAGAAAAGTAATCTCAGAGAATCCAATATACACCTTAGATGGTCTAGCAGATAACCCAGCAGATCTGAGCGTGGATAATAGAGAGTGTAAACCGCGAAAGTATTCTTCCCAAGTGTTGCTAAACAAACAAATATCATCTATGTACGAGATTATATCTTGTCTATGCGAGAAGAGAATTCTCATCATTCTAGTGAACGTAGCAGGTGCGTTCATCAGTCCAAAACACATAAAATTGAACTGGAACAACCCTCTGGGAGTAGCAAAAGCCGTAAAATGTTTACATCTTTCCTCCAACGGAACCTGCCAATAACCTTTTGACAGATCGAACTTACTAAAATATACTGCATCTGCTAATTTTGGTAAAAGATCATCCAATAATGGTAACGGTTCGGCGTCAAAAATTGTGACCTGATTTAAATTTCTAAAATCAATGCAGAGCCGAATGTTATTGTCTTTTTTTCTTATTACAACCATGGGAAAAGCAAAATTACTTTGAGAAGAACTGATTATACCTAATTGCAGCATGTCATCTATTTCTTTGTTTACTTTGTCTTGAAAGTGTAATGGTATCGGGTATGGACGCACTCTAATAGCCTTTTCATCATTTAAAATGATGTCATGTGTGATGATATTTGTTTTGCCTGGTATGTCTGTAAGTACATCATGAAACGAATGTAATAATTCGGATACATGAGTTTTGTTTTCAAGTGTAAGATTCGGACAGATTGTCACATCCTCCCAAGTTTCGGTAGATTGAACCGGTAGACTAGGAAACGTCATTGATACAGCTGGGAAAGAAGATTCTTCTTCCTGAATAACTGATAAAGACGCCCAGCTCGTTGGATGTGAACCTACATTATCAACCGCGTGAAAGACTGCCTGAAGATGTTCAGGTCTTGAGTGAAACTCTTTCAACATGTTAATGTGAAAAAATCTTTCTTTGTCCCTTAACATCAAGGACATAATCGACATCTGAAATACGTGACAGAATCTTGAATGGACCACACCAAGTTATCAGTAGTCGATTCTGTTTGCTTGGTAAAAGCACGAATGCTTCGTCGCCTGGTACAAGAAGACGAAGACGTCTTGAGTGATTCTGTAACATACGAGCTTTTTCTTTAGCTCTTTCCGATGCATCTGTTGCCAGCTGGCATGCATCCATGATTTTTTTCCTAAGATTTACAACATACTCGTAAGACGATTGAGTTTCTTGCGACAAGGAAGAATCAATCAACAAGTCTTTGATTAAAGACAATGGACCTCTGGGCTGAGCACCAAATACAAGTTGAAATGGACTGAAACCTGTATGCTCATTCGGTATTTCACGATATGCAAAAAGTACCGCTGGTAAAACTCGGTCCCACTCTTTAGAAAAATCGATTGTAATCTTTCCTAACATATGTTTTATTGATCGATTTAGACGCTCCACCATCCCGTTTGAGGCGGCGTGATATACGGAACTCAGTGATCTGTCTATATGAAACATTGCCATAACCTCCGTCATTGCACCTGACACAAACTGAGAACCTCTGTCCGACAACAATTTTCTCGGAAATCCGATTCTAGTAAAGATATGAAACAAAGCATCAGCCACATCCTGCGTAGTAATGTTCTTGAGTGGTATGGCCTCTGGCCAACGCGTGCACAAATCTATACAAGTTAATACATATCTATGTCCTCTCGATGACATTATAGGAAGTGGGCCAATAATGTCCACGGCCATCTTCTCAAATGGACGCACCGGAATATCGGCTGCTTGAATTGGAGCCAAATGACGTGCCCCTCTAGACTTCACCTCCTGACAAGTAACACAAGAACGGCAAAACATCGCAATGTCTTTCGACATTCCCGGCCAGAAAAAAGATGCCAGAATTCTAGATCTAGTACGAGAGTATCCCATGTGACCTGCACAACGGGAATCGTGAGCATGACTCAAGATATAGGATCTCATTACCTTAGGCACCATGATCTGAGTAGTAATATGACAAGATTTACTATCTCTGAATCTTCGCACTAATATGTCATTTACGATAGTATACCATTGTTTGTGAGAAGTATGACCATTTGTATCATCCTGTTGGACTAAACTAAAAAATTTCTTTAATGAAACATCACTGTTTTGTAAAGTAGAAAAAACTTCCTTGTTTATGTTACTGTGTAACACATCATCATTAACTAGTGGCACAACATTATGTTGAGACTGCTCCTGTGCTCGAGTAACCACAACATTAGCACTGTGTACGTGTTCTCGTTCCCAATCATGTATTTGCTCAAGAGTACACTCTTTAAAACCGTGAATGCGACCAAGAACTAAATCGCAAACTGGATTCGGCAACAAACATACTTTTATTTGTCCCGTAAAAAATGGCGTCGCGATATGAACAACCGCAGTTTGAAATTTCTCAATTCTACCACCAAACGTAATGCACTTAACCCATGTGCCTGTACAACAAGAAGAATCAACCAAACATTGTCGCACACCTACCGTCGTGCAACCTGAATCCTTTAATAAAGTTACTGGCATGCCATTAAGTAAGCCCTTGTGAAACTCTAAAGACCCGGTTCCTTCATGAGCTGACATTGCAGGTAACGCCGGCAATGGGTGTCCACATCTCAGTCTGGATACCACGTCAGGCTGAAATAGATTCTTGCACTCAAAACATTCTTCCGCATTACCAAAGTCAAATGAACAGCAAGCATTTGCTTGACTAACAGCGTTGTTATTATTATTTGTAATATCATTTTCTGCTCTCTGTACCGAATTTCCATGATGAGCAGACCGATGCGAACTATTTGAACGAAATGCACTGCCATTATCTTGATTATTGCCATAAAAATTTCTTCTGTAATTCTGAGAATAACTAGATCTATTATTAATATTACCATGTTGATTATTTAGTTGCCCATTTCCTCTCTCTCTGTGTCCAAAATAATCGTGATGACCATTATCAGGTCGTTTATTTCTCCATCTTCGGAACTCTGGTGATTTATTTCTATTTCCAACTTCAAAATGAGAAAAATTTCTTTGATAATTATTATTTCGATCTGAACTGGCACTTCTATTACGAAACCTATCTCTGTCACCACCATTCGATCTAAATTTTCCCTGTCTGTTATTTACAGTAGCAACACCCGCTGACTGTAACGATTCATGTAGTTTAGTATTTCTGACATTCAAGTTCGGATGAGCAACCGAAAACTGGCGCCCGAGGGACTCAACTTCCGATAACGATTTAGGATTCCGCTCCTGTAAAAATGCCAAAAACTTATCACTTACTGAGGATAATACCTTATCCCGTAATATTAAATCGGCAAGATCTTCAAAATTCCGTTGTACCTTTTCAAGTTCGATCCAACGATTAAAAGTTAAACGAATATCCGAAATGAATTGTGAGAACTCTTTTCCTGTTTCCGGCAACAACTCTTTAAAACGCCTTCTATAACCTTCAGCTGTAAGCTGATATTTTTTTAATAGCGTAGCTCTAGCTTCCTCATAGTTTTGACTATCGCCTTCTAACGAAGCGACTGCACTTAACGCCTCTCCTGATAAAAAATTCATTAGTTTGCTACACCACTTACTTTTATCAATTTTATATTCTGTGCATACCAATTGGAATCTTGACAAGAAGAACGTAATATCGTCGACCCCTGGTTTAAACATTGGCAGATGAATTTTAATGTCACCTTTCTGACCATCATTCTGAGTATGTGATTGACAAGTAGCATTTCCATTTTGCAACTTCTGCCTTTCCATTTCCAATAGCATCATTCTCTCTTCATATTGTCTCCTTTTCTCATTCTCTTCCATCTCCAAGAGTTTAATTCTCTCTTCGTCTTGCCTCCTTTTTTCATTATCTTCCATTTCCAACCGTTTCATACGTTCCTGGTTGGCTAATTCTCTATCTTTTAATTCTAACTGACGTTTCTCTCTTTCCTGCGCCTCTTTATATTCTGTTTGAGCAAACTCTTGTAATTTGTCTCCTGATAAACCAAGAATTTTACCCTGTTTAATAAAGTATTCCGCCGTCGACATTTCAGAATCTGAATTAATATATTTACCTCATCAAATAAACTGTAGTATTATAAGTAATATCTTATAATCGAAACCTTATCGATACTCATTACTGGAGATCGATCATCTTTTATTTAATAAAATATGCAGCTATAAATCAATCAACTAAGAAATTATACAAGATAATAGTACTACTGAAAACCTAATGATCCATGACGAGAATCAATTACATAGAAATATACACGTTAGCAATGACCATCACCGCACCTAAACAATTAAAGAAGATATAAAATCGTAAAGAACCACGGCGTCAACACAAAAATCTACGACATTTCAGCAACCCCAAAGAAACTGGCTATAAGCCTTTGCGATTCATCGACCTGAAATCAACCTAGGAAAACACCCCAGGACACCTATGATGAAGAACAAGCATCTTACGAGTTAAAATGACAAAGAAAGGTGCTCACTAATAATAACCAGGGTACTGACACCATAATAACAATGTCTACTTATCTGCGGGAATCCCAATACTCCTCGTACATATTTCGATCCAACACAGGTTATGAAATTCATACATATTATTCCCATATGTGTCTATATGAATGTTAAAACATTGGTATACAACAAAAGTGTCACGCGAATGTTTTATTCGTGGGTATGCCAAAAACTGCACTGTATCGTCCCTGTATTATTTATGCAGTGTTCTCTCACAAGGGATCACGAATTAGTAATGTCTCAGATATGCCCAACAGCTCAAATATAACCAGGTAAGAAGCCAATGCTGTTCCGGTAACATAACAACACAGTTTATTGAAAACTCATGATTCATGAGACATGATGAACCGTCCTTAGTTAATGTCATTCTGTATATTCGTAACATAGTGTTATACTCCTTGACGGTAATACATTGTTGCTTATTAGTCCCAATACTTCTATACATCTCTATGTATTGATTATATCCGTGCTCTTCTCCCGCACCTTCTTTTCAAACTCATATAACTTCATTGATATGAATTTCCCAAAATTCAGCACACATTAGCGACAAAGCAGGATTTTTTTAGACTCCGATTTTTACGGTGTATAGACCTGCCCGTCTACCAAATGTATAAGCATCAAATTATACCTGATTCACAGTACTCATCCTGTTATGCACTCGTATGCATGGCACGAATCAATATACCCTTTTTTCATGGGTTTTCAAGCAAACCAGCAAACACAAGGCTGTTCACATCTTGTTTTAATTTGGGGTCCATTTTGTTCTCTACGTCATTGTTTCAAGACCCAAAAAACTCCTGCGTCATCCTTTTTTTTACTGCGCGCAATAATACTGCACCTAAGTGTACTATTCACATATCTTCAAATATTTTCACCAAACTCAACTCAGCGCTCTTTGATGCGCAACAACAGAAATGTTGTAAAAAACCATACGCAACAATTATAACCCTAGACATTCAATGTAGTCATCACAATATTCCAGAATAATTCTGACTGAGGTATAAATGTGGTAGCAAGTAAGGTCATCTGTAATACACCACACTTATTAGATACAGATACCTTCACAGCTGATCTCAGTCATTACACTAAGTCCCCTATAAATATTTATATCATCCCACTTTACCACACCACTCTAGCACCAGTTTATGAAAGTCCATGTCGTACTGTTTCAATCCTTCTATTCCACACTAGCACCAGTTTATGAAAGTCCATGTCCTACTGTTTCAATCCTTCTATTCCACTCTAGCACCAGTTTATGAAAGTCCATGTCGTACTGTTTCAATCCTTCTATTCCACACTAGCACCAGTTTATAAAAGTCTATTTTCTTGGCTGTTGTTTTTGTTGCTCATTGCCTTTCAGAGCTTCGCAATGGGACAACAAATTTGTTTGACATGAAAATTGTGTTCCCCCGCCAAGGAAAACAAAAGCTTATTCTATTGTAGATCTTTATGGTACTTGTTAATTTTATTTGTATTTTTTTCGTTTTTTATTTTATTATTATTATTTGTTGTCAGTGTTCTCATTCTACAGTACAACCTTACAGAGCCATCAGATCTAAACAGAGATGTCACCTTCTCTAGACCTCTAGAATATAAATAATCCATTGATCCTTCTGGCATAATCCATCGTGACGTCCTGACATGGTGGTAGAAAGATGCACCAACTGATACCCTAGACGGTTCGTGACGAAGATAGGAAAGGGTGTGCACCATACGGGCAAGGTTCGTGATCCAGAGGAGATGGGGTAATAGATAAGGTATAAATCGGACGTGTTCTAAGTTGATAATCAATGGTTATTACCGGTTTTTTTTTTTTTCGTTGCTTCAAAAGATTTTGATGCAAATGTTAATGTTGAATTTTGCAGTGCAGTAGAGTGCATGAAATACATATGTAAGTGCGCCAGCATTATAAAGGGCATACATATGTAGGCGTGCAAACAAATGACGTGGACATAAGGTCGCATAAAGAGGAAGTGTTATGCATATGGAAGTGTGCGAGCACAGGAAGGCACTTAATTGTGTATATCTGTACGTCCTCTCAGTACTGCACAAAAATCAAATTAAGATTATATGAGAGCTGCGTACTTTCTGTGCTCCTCTATGGTGCGGAATGTTGGAGAGTAACAGAGAAGGAAATGTTGAAATTGTCCTCTTTCCACACAATCTGCTTAAGGAAAATTCTCCGAATCTTTTGGCCGAATACTATAACCAACCAAGAACTGCTCACTCAGAGTAACCAAGTGGGCATGCACACCATCATAGCTGGCAGACGCTGGAGTTGGGTTGGCCAGGTCCTCAGAAGAGACCCTGATGCCATCATAAGAACAGCTATGCTATGGACCCATGAAGGAAAGCGAAAGAGAGGTTGACTTAAAACAACCTGGCGGAGAACTATATAGAGTTATATTTTAAAATATTAAAAAAGCGAAGGAGAATACACTGGCGATGGATTTAAGGCATACGTCGAGGAAACATTTTGATAGCATTACAAGGCAGGTCTTGTTCTTGGAATACCAGAGTAAGAGAGGTACAAAGAAGCCAATCCCAAACACACACATGGAGAAGAGAACTTGACTCATAAATGTAAGGTATGTTGAAAACATGGAAAGGCCAGGAACTGACGGTAGCTGGAGTTTGTTGAAAACCTATACTCCTTCGGGAGCTCAGAAGCAAAGATGACGATGATAATGATAAGAAAACAAATGAAGAAGAAGAAGTAAAAGAACTATCTTGGGAAGTTTCCAGCAGCATCTCGGCGAGAATGTCTTTACTTTCTTCTTCTTCTTCTTCGTCGTTAGCTCCGAAATTTTCTTCTTCTACTTGGATTCTTAGCCGCCGCATGTCAAAGCTATCAGTGGCCATCTCGCCTGGTGGCGTCTTGTAGGGCAGCAACAAACTGCTTTCACTTTGCTCGGTCGGCGGCCATCCTTCGAGCATTGCCACAAATTTGGTTCATTCTTTGCATCTCGGTCTCCGCAGTTCTTCACTAAGTTGTTTTTGGTCAGCCTCACTTTCGCTTTCCTTCAGTTCTCCGTTAAGTTTCATTACTAACTTACTCAAACTGTAATTCAATATCCTTCTTCTAAGTCTCCAATATTCTTCTTCTCTCTCTCTCTCTCTCTCTCTGTCTCTCTCTCTCTTTCACTCCTGCTCTTCTTTTTTGCCTCCTTCTCTCTTCCTCTTACGTCTTCCTTTCCTTCTCCTTCTTTATTCCACTCCTTGTCCTACTTATTTCTTTACTCCATCCTCCTCCTGATCTTCCTTTCTTCTCTTGTTCTCCCCCTTTCTTGCATTTCTCCTCCAAATAATTAAAAAAATTACAATCACTAAGACAAACCTAGTTTTCAAAGTTTTTTTTATAAATAATGACACAGGCGGAGTTGAATTTCAAGTAGCTGATATTTTTCAACGTTTGAGATTTCAGCTTCTTCGGTAAATAATTCATGGAATGATGGAATGAATCATCAACAAAGAAGTTCTGAAAAGCAATTTTATTTTTAAAGTCACAAATCATGAACAAAGAGGGGGATAGACTAGTGAGTACAGAGGACATTCACACATATCATGAACAAAGAGAGAGATACACAAGTGAGTGCAGAAGATATTCACACATATCATGAACAAAGAGGGAGATACACTTGTGAGTGCAGACGATATTCACACATATCATGAACAAAGAGGGAGATACACTAGTGAGTGCAGAAGATATTCACACATATCATGAACAAAGTGAGTGCAGAAAGATATTCACACATATCATGAACAAAGAGGGAGATAGACTAGTGAGTGCAGACGATATTCACACATATCATGAACAAAGAGGGAGATACACTAGTGAGTGCAGAAGATATTCACACATATCATGAACAAAGTGAGTGCAGAAAGATATTCACACATATCATGAACAAAGAGGGAGATAGACTAGTGAGTGCAGACGATATTCACACATATCATGAACAAAGTGAGTGCAGAAAGATATTCACACATATCATGAACAAAGAGGGAGATACACTTGTGAGTGCAGACGATATTCACACATATCATGAACAAAGTGAGTGCAGAAGATATTCACACATATCATGAACAAAGAGGGAGATACACTAATGAGTGCAGACGATATTCACACATATCATGAACAAAGAGGGAGATACACTAGTGAGTGCAGAAGATATTCACACATATCATGAACAAAGTGAGTGCAGAAAGATATTCACACATATCATGAACAAAGAGGGAGATAGACTAGTGAGTGCAGACGATATTCACACATATCATGAACAAAGTGAGTGCAGAAAGATATTCACACATATCATGAACAAAGAGGGAGATACACTTGTGAGTGCAGACGATATTCACACATATCATGAACAAAGAGGGAGATAGACTAGTGAGTGCAGAAGATATTCACACATATCATGAACAAAGTGAGTGCAGAAAGATATTCACACATATCATGAACAAAGAGGGAGATACACTTGTGAGTGCAGACGATATTCACACATATCATGAACAAAGAGGGAGATACACTAATGAGTGCAGACGATATTCACACATATCATGAACAAAGAGGGAGATACACTAGTGAGTGAAGAAGATATTCACACATATCATGAACAAAGAGGGAGATACACTAGTGAGTGCAGACGATATTCACACATATCATGAACAAAGAGGGAGATACACTAGTGAGTGAAGAAGATATTCACACATATCATGAACAAAGTGAGTGCAGAAGATATTCACACATATCATGAACAGAGGGAGACAGAGTAGTGAGTGAAGAAGATATTCACACATATCATGAACAAAGAGGGAGATACACTAGTGAGTGAAGAAGATATTCACACATATCATGAACAAAGAGGGAGATACCCTAGTGAGTGAAGAAGATATTCACACATATCATGAACAAAGAGGGAGATACACTAGTGAGTGAAGAAGATATTCACACATATCATGAACAAAGAGGGAGACAGAGTAGTGAGTGAAGAAGATATTCACACATATCATGAACAAAGAGGGAGACAGAGTAGTGAGTGAAGAAGATATTCACACATATCATGAACAAAGAGGGAGATACACTAGTGAGTGAAGAAGATATTCACACATATCATGAACAAAGAGGGAGATACACTAGTGAGTGAAGAAGATATTCACACATATCATGAACAAAGAGGGAGACAGAGTAGTGAGTGAAGAAGATATTCACACATATCATGAACAAAGAGGGAGACAGAGTAGTGAGTGAAGAAGATATTCACACATATCATGAACAAAGAGGGAGATACACTAGTGAGTGAAGAAGATATTCACACATATCATGAACAAAGAGGGAGACAGAGTAGTGAGTGAAGAAGATATTCACACATATCATGAACAAAGAGGGAGATACACTAGTGAGTGAAGAAGATATTCACACATATCATGAACAAAGAGGGAGACAGAGTAGTGAGTGAAGAAGATATTCACACATATCATGAACAAAGAGGGAGATACACTAGTGAGTACAGAAGATTTTCACACTTATCATGTCATGTGACAAAGTTCTTTGTGCACAACATTTTTCATCATCCTCTTTTTATTGCACTTTTCAGAGCAGGGCTTCTTAACCTTCTTTTTATGTTATGGACCCCTTTGATTTTCCGATGAAGACTATGGACCCCTTTGATTGTCACCCCTTTAATTGTCCCATGAAGACTATGGACCGTTTTGATTGTCCAATGAAGACTATGGATCCTTTTGATGATTGTCCAATGAAGACTAAGTGGTCCTTTGATTTTCTGATGAAGAATATGGATGCTTATGATTGTGTGATGAAAGTTATGGATCCCTTTGTGTGATGAGGGCGATGTAGGATCTATGATCGTCCGATGAAAGCTTTTGACCCTTTGGTTTGGTTTGGTTTTTAAGGACAATCTTCACTGCACTCGGACAACTCCATCAGTGCTACGATCTCTTCCCTTCGATCACACAAAAATTATCTCAGCACAGTGTACGACCTCCGAAGCACCGGCGAGGAACCCAGTGTGTGTATATACGAGGGGCGTTCAGAAAGTAATGCACCACATCGTTTTTCTCAGGAGCTGTTTATTCAAAAAGCAAGAAATTTATACAAACTATACATGGATATGTCATGTAAACATCGGTATTATTCAACATAATCCCCATCAACGTGTACGGCTTTATGCCAGCGCGAAACTAGTGCATGTATTCCTAGCCCGTACCAGATTTTGTCTTGATCATGTAGCCATTTCTTCGCTGCATGAATCACTCCTTCATCATCTTCAAACCTTGTCACACGGAGTGCATCTTTAAGTGGACCAAATAGATGAAAATCAGAGGGTGCCAAATCGGGACTATAGGGTGGATGGGGTAATACAGTCCAACCCAATTTGGTGATTGCTTCCCGTGTTGCCAGACTTGTGTGAGGTCGCGCATTGTCGTGAAGGAGAAGCAGGTTTGCTGGATTCTTGTGCGGCCGAACTCTGCGAAAACGTTGATTAAGTTTTTTCAATGTCTTAATGTAAGCTTGCGAATTGATTGTCTCTTCTCTTGGCATAACGTCCACAAGAATCACACCTTCAATGTCCCAAAAGACAGTGATCATGACCTTTCCAGCTGAAGGAATTGTCTTGAATTTATTTCTTCGTGGTGATTGCGGATGATGCCACTCCATTGACTGTCTTTTTGTCTCAGGTTCAAAATGATGTGCCCAGGTTTCGTCACCTGTAACGATCTTAGCCAAAAAATTCTCTCCACCAGCATTGAAACGCTCCAACAATTCAGAAGAAATTGCTTTCCTTTGCAATCGGTGGTCATTTGTGAGACTTCGAGGAACCCATCTTGCGCAAACCTTAGAAAATCCGAGAGTTTTTATAACTGCATTTGCACTACCAATGCTGACTGACAGCTGTAAGGCCAACTGTTGAGTAGTGATTCGCCTATCAGTAAGAATAATGCCCTCAGCGCATTTCAACATTTCTGCGTTGGTGGCTGTGGCAGGACGTCCACAACGCGGCCGATCAAGCAGCTCCGTATCTCCACTTCCTGATTCTTTGATTCTCTGAACCCAACGACTGACTGTACTCCTGTCGACTGCAAAACTTCCATACACATCACATAAACGCTTGTGAATGTTCACAACAGTTTCCTTCTCTGCAACGAGAAATTCTATCACAATTCGCTGCTTATAACGCAAGTTGCTAACACGCTCCATTTCAACGGTTTAGGGCAGCCGTATTATTTGGCCGGTTGCGGTGCGATTTGGTGCACACAATTGGCACATGCCATATTTGAAGTGTGCAAAATTTCATGCTTCTACCTTCATTATTAGCTGAGAAAAACGATGTGGTGCATTACTTTCTGAACGCCCCTCGTAGGAATCACACATTCTATAAATACTTTTGTGGTGGGTATGTTTTTCCTAATTGTGTAAATTTTGCCAGGGCAGCGGCGTATTGCCTACTCTTTACGATTTCCAACTACCGAGGGATTTGTAATGTGCGCTACTTGCACACGAGACCTCCTGTTTTTCGCCGTGATCCGAGAAGGCTAGGCATCCGATCTCACTACCCATGAGAATAGGGAGATGTAGGACCCAGTGGTTCTGAAAAAAGAATTCCATTAAATATATTTCCTGTACTGGGACCCGAACCTGGTGCCTTTAGAATTAGAGGCGGACGCCATTCCTGTTAGCCACTTTGACCCCCTTTTGACCCTTTAATTATCCAGTGAAGACTATTGATCCCTTTGGTTGTCCTATGAGAGCTGTTGACACATTATGTGGTCCGATGAAAGCTTTAAACCCCTTTGATTGTCCGAAGATGGCTATAGACCCCTTCATTATCCCATGATGGCTATGAACCCCTTTGCTTGCCTGATGAGGGCTATGTACCCATTTGATTGTCAGATGAAGGCTTTGGAGCCCTTCATTTTTTCATGAAGATTATGAACAAAATGACATATAATAATAATAAAAAACTTTACATTTTCGATGTTAGGTTATGTAGATGGACCTCATAGAATGTCCTATGTTACAGGTTTGTGATATGGAATATGGCAAGTATGGTCAGTCATAATAAGCTGTTTTGTTTTAACTTGTCAGTATTTTCATTATATTTTCAGAACAATGTTGCCTTATAATAAGTGAAATAAATAAAGTCATTAGTACACATTATACTAAATATATAAATCTTAGACCTAAGGGTCTTTTGTGTTTGGATATGCGCCCTAATATAACCGACTAGGTTGAACGGGACGCGCCTCGCCAAAACGAGGCAAAACTTTATTTTTTTTTTAAAGTCCTTAGTCATTATGGTTATTTCATCAATCCCAGCCGCCATATTTTTCCTTAAATCGTTCATGTTGTCACGATAAATACCAACTTTCCTCTTCCCATATGATGTTCATAGAAAGTGGATTCATTTTTATTTTTTTATTTTTCTTCTTATGAAGCATGGAGCCCACATTACAACGTACCTCCCTCCGTCAAAGGTCCCATGCTCTTATAGAGGTGGATTCTATAGCAATTTCTTGTACACTAGTGTAAAAGCCCGTCATAAGACGAGAGTTCAATTCACAAGCACAAAAACCTAACGGCAATTTTACTTATTCAAAAGTGTTTTTAAAAAAAAAAACCAAAATACAGTATATGTTTTACATCTGATGTTAAAAGTCTGAATATTAATATGTTTTTAAGTACTTGTTTTTAATGAAAAAATACACCGATATAAGGGAACCAAATAATTGTGTACAAAGTATAAAAGAGAGATGTTAGTGGCACCGTCATTTGCACATTCTTCTTTGGTAAGTGTTACTATTTTCGGGAGAGTACATATAAGGGAGGGAGCCGCGGTAGCATAGTGGTTAGTGCACTGGCTTCCTAGCTCAGTGGTCCATGCTTCGATCCCCAGATGGAGTGAGATATTTTTAGTCCGCAAACGGCTCCTGGGTCGACCCAGCCCTAATTGAGTATCAGAGCAACTTCTGGGAAGGTTAAGGCGGCCGGCGTGATGCTGACCAGATCATCTCTAATGTGCCGATGGTCAAGAAAATATGGGCCTAACACCATATTCCCAATATGCCTCAATGTGCGTGTAATGGGATCCTTTACCTTTACCAGTTTTTACATATAAGGGAAACAATACAATTAACGTCTAACTTGCAACCAAAGTTGCATCCCTTAGCGTTACGCACTGACAGAAAAAAGCTGGAATTTTATATATACGACTAGTGCAAAAGCCCGTCATAAGACGGTAATTAAATTCAAAAGCACCAATACCTAACGGCAATTTTACTTATTCAAAAGTTTTTTTTTAAAACCACTGTGCATCACCACAGTACACGAACTACGTAGCAGCAGCGAGGATCCCAATGTGTGTATACGGGATCACACATTCTATAAATTTATTTTTGTGCACACCATCATTTGCGCACTTTTCTTTGTCGAGTGTTACTTTTTTCGGGAGAGTACATATAAAGGAAACAATACAAATAATGTCTAACTTTCAATCAAAGTTGCACCCCTTAGCGTTACGCACTGACAGAAAAAGCTGGGATTTTATTTATAGGATGATTAGGTTACAAGCTCTGCACAACCTCATGATTGATAGTCGCCTCTTTAGACATGCCTGGTGGAGCAATAGACTTAGTCTGACAATGTTTGCTCATAGAGCCCCGGGGACTACACGGGACAAAGAAAGTGAATTGATTCCTTCTAATATGAATAACAAGCTTTGTGTGTGCACTGGTTTCTATCACGACATCCTTATTAATCTTATAATCGTATTAGCTGTCCGAGGTAATTTTAGCAATCTTCTGTAAAACCACATCTCTGTGGCCTCCAGGGATTTCCTTGCTTGTCTACGAATTGTTCATAACTCCATTCCATAAGTCAAGATTGGCTTTACATAAATTTTTACAATTTTTTTTTATCTTATTTATTTATTTATTTTCTTACAGTGACAACCTGGCAACATCTAATCATTGAAGTAGACAAGAGAGCCAGCAAAAGCGTGGGTGGGAAATGACAAATCTCTTACCGAAAACTAATACAGCAATGTGGTTGAAAAGTCACGTCCTATTTTTAAACTGTTATGTAATCATTTCTGTCAAGTTCATTTATTTTAAACGAACATCAAGACAAAGAGAAAGAAATGTCATTTTATTACAAAAAACGCTATAACACATTACCATTACAGCATAACATAAGTTGAAGCCTGTTTAGAACATGGGAGTCAAAGCGGTAACCCCTTTGATAGTCCGATGAAGGCGTTGGACCCCTTTGATTGTCCAGTGAAGGCTTTGGACCCCTGTTATTGTCCAGTGAAGGCTTTGGATCCCTTTGATTGTCCAGGGAGGGCTTTGGACCCCTGTTATTGTCCAGTGAAGGCTTTGGACCCCTGTTATTGTCTATGGACCCCTTAGATTGTCCGAAAAGAATATGAAAAAGGAAAAACAGTGCCCTCTTAAATTTATAAAGGACAAGCACGGCAAATTGCTTACTGCCACAAAAGAAGTAATGGAAAGATGGAAAGAATATTTTTCAGAACTCCTGGATGGTGAGCAAGGTCAAACATCAGAAATGATAACCACTGGCACAGAAGAGGAAACCAATGGTGATGAAGATGACATAAAGATGGAAGAACTGAAGGCAGCACTGGAGAAAATCAAGATGGGCAAAGCTGCAGGACATGATGGCATAACACCAGAAATGGTTAAGTACATGGGAGCTGCAGGCGACCTATTACTCCTAAGAGTCCTACGGGCAGCTTGGTGCAACAAGACCATACCAAAGGATTGGGAGATTGCCATAATAACACCGATTTTTAAAAAGGGTGACAACCGACAATGTGGAAACCATAGAGGCATATCCCTTCTCAGTGTCCCTGGTAAAATCTACTCTAGAATCCTGGAGCAGAGACTCTGACGCCTAGCTGAGCCACAAATGGATGAGGTCTGTAGTGAAATTGACAGAGATACAACGGTAAAATCCCTCCAAAGATAACATTTAAGGATAAAAACATAATGCGTAGGCTGCTGATGTACATGATCGCCTAGACCGCGGGTCATCATCCTCCATAATAATTGACTTGCTAGACAGGAGGGGAACGGCGGATCAAAAAAAAAAAAAAATATGACTGGAAAGGCTAAGGAGACGCAATTGGGGGGGAAACGGAGAAAAGTCACGTTTCCCAAGTTGACATAAAAAGTAAGCAACTCCACAGAAGGGACCCTAGATATGTTACGCCACAGTCATTTATTGGACGCTTTTGCGATACCAGGCTTTTGATTTGAATGGAGCGGTAAAACGCAGATGTTAGGAATATTACAAAAATTAAAAAGTAATTTTTTCTTAATATTAATGTTAGGAATATAAAAATTAGCTGGCCGGATGGCCTATTCTGAGCAGTGAACTAAGATGGTCTTAATTTTACAAACGGATAGATAATATTGAAGATAATGACAAAAGACAGTGTAGTTCACATCATCGACAGACTGTGTTGAATAAAAAAGTGTCGCAATTTGCACACAAAAACACGACCTTGGACGCAGGTGTTCAAATCTACGTGGTATGGAGGAAAGGGGATATTGTGGTGGCTGTGTCTAAAAATAACTTTTAACGACAAAATTTTGGAGGGGAGAGAAAGGTTGGTTCAAAAACCAAGCACATTTTTTTAGAAACACAAGTAGAGACGGACAGACTAACAGATAACCATCCATACTTGACTGAAGCATGACTGAAATGACTTTATGGTAGGAAATTTGAAATTTAAAATAAACCGAGGCAGTGATTGGCCACAGACAATCATATCATTAGCGCTCAGACGCGAAAGTGGGGCCATTCTTCAATAGTTGTTCAGTGATAGACACAGATTTTAAAGTGTGGTGATTCCATATGAAAGCAAGTGAAATAAATTTAGGGACGCCATACTATAGCCAGCAGCTCAGCTGAGTTTTGCTAGCAATTCTGTGTTATTTATTCATAATCTGAGCTGCGAGTTTCTGTCGTCAACAAAGCAGGGTCTATTCAGTTGGTGACTTTACTCGAGTGTATCTGTGCAGTATTTGTGACAGAGACCACCATTATTGCCCGCCAGCACGGAGAGGTGGGACCACCTGATTTCAGCACCAGAGCGACAACTACCAGATGAGTGAGCCTCTGGTCTGCTGGACTTTCACCAACGCCCTTTAGTTACTAAGAACCCCATAAAGATTCCCACCATTTTCTGGCACTGTGTAGTCAATATAGACAGGTGTGATGAGGCCACCCCAACAGCACAAACAGTAACTATCCTCCCAAGTAGATGAATACTAGAACATTTTAATAAAACTAACTAGTATAGTACATATATATGTACACTATTGCATTTATGATATAATATTCTATGCATTTCTTTTCATAATCTCTAAATCCTTTTAAGTTCTGGTCAACCTAAAAAATTGACACAGAACAAAATAAATGTAATATACTTATATCAAAAAAATTTTACACACGTGAGTTAGTTCAGTGTATTTTAACATTTATTAATATTATTAGTCTTGTTAATATCTGTGGGTATATTTATAACCTATTACACCACACTACATATCATAACCCTAGACACTTTACGTAGCCACATTCATTAAAAAAAATTAAGTGTGAGGTCGTAGTGGTAGCAAGAAAGGCCTTCTGACAATTCACAACTACATTTTATCTCAGGAGCCTTCACAGCTGGCCTCATACAATTACATTTAGTAATATCACCATCATACAATACCATCAAACACCACTACAATATTGGGGTCTTGTCCAGGGATAATTAGCCCAACAGTAATATTAGGATCTCCTGGTGGGAGAAATAAAAGTAGGGAAATAAATTGTAAAATTTCCCTTAAAATTAAAAGTGTCCCTGCAGATAAAAGTTGGTGAATCTTCACAGCCAGTAATAATTAATTAGTTAACTGGTTAGTTAGAATTAGTTAGACTATAGTCATAAGAAGTACTTAGTGTATTTACTGGTTAGAAATTTAGCTTGTATATTATTATATTGTCTAAAAAGTATGGCGGAGCTGGCAAAATTTAGATCAGCTGCTGTGCTCACCGCGAAGGAGATGGGAATGGATGGTCAAATTTTAATTCAATACGTAACGACTGAATGTGATAAATATATTGAACGGGAAGAAAGGAGGTTAATTGAAGAGAAGAGGTTAGAGGCTGATAGAGAAATTAAGAGGCTGCAGATTGAGGCAGAAGAAAAAAGGTTGACTGCCGAAAGGGAGGCAGAAGAAAAACGACAGAGGCAGAAGAAAAACGACAGCAAAGGGAGGCAGAAGAAAAAAGGTTGACTGCCGAAAGGGAGGCAGAAGATAGAAGGTTGCAGAGGGAGCACGAATTACGACTAAGGGAGCTGGAATTACAAGGCCCGGCCCCTGAAAATGGTGCCAGCCATTTTGCCTCAGATGCTACGCCCAGTCTGGGAGCCTCAAACTCAGCTATGGGGTTTCATTTAGACCATTTTGTTGAAAAAGACGATGACATAGAGGGGTACCTAGGACGTTTTGAGTTATTAGCTACTACATATGGGTTAGAGAGAGAGAGGTGGAGTTTAAAGCTATCACAGGGATTGAGGGGTACTTCTTATGAAGTATTTGCTAAAATGAACAGGGAAGACCAAGACAATTATGACATGTTAAAGCAGGCTTTGTTATTAAGGTACGAGAAGAATGGTGAATTTTATCGTAAGAAATTCAGAAATGCCAAACTGTTGTCTGGGGAGACATACCACCAATTCTCTGCTAGACTAGAAACCTATTTGGAGAAATGGACGGCTCTGGGGAAGACCCAAGATCTCAAAGAAATGATCATGATTGAGCAATTGAGAGAGTCCATGGCTCCAGACATGAGAAAATTTCTCATGGAACAAGGTGCAGAGAAGTTGGGGGAAATTTTAAATGTTGCTGAGAGGTATCAGGCAGCCCAGGCAGAGGTAAGTGGTGCTAAGAAGAAGCACATAGACAATTTTAAAGCTCCACAGCAATTTAATAAATTTGATAATAGAGAGCAGGGAAATAAAGGTAGGACAAACTTTGAGCGGCCAAGAAATGACTATCGCGACAGAAACTCACAGTTCAATGACCAAAAGTTCAATGAAAGAAAACCGTTGAACCAAGGAAAAAGATGGTGTAAATGGTGCAAGAAGGATAACCATAACACCGAATTTTGTAGAAGGAAACCTTCAAACATTGCTGCAATGAAGTCGGGGACGCAAAGATTAAAGGTTAATCCTAAGGGACAACAGGAACCTTATCACCCCCCAGTTTGTGAGGATGTTATTTGTAATGGGGTCACCATAAGGTGCCTTTATGATACAGGTTTGGATTATGATTCAGTTGTGAAGTCTAGCCTAGTAGACCCAAGTCAGTATACCACAGAAACAGTGGAAATACAAGGGGCGACTAAGGACATACCACTCATGACACTTCCCATCGCAAGGATAACGGTGAAAACTCGCTATGTGGAAGGAGAAATCAGAGCAGCAGTGATAGATGAACCAATCTACCCTCTGATATTGGGGTGTAGATACGTCTTCTTGGGGAATCCCGAGAAACCTGTGATCATGGCGACAGTGCAGACCCGGTCACAGAAGAAGGAGGAAGAAGGTGAACCTATAAATGCTCATCCAGAGGAGATGAGGAAGGCGCAGGCTGAGGATAGGACACTCAAGCCCTGTTTTAAAAAATTGCCCAAATGCCACACACCTCCGAGCAAGGGGGAATATTTCATGAAGAACAAACTATTATACAGGAAGACAGGAACTAGATCCACTGGTCACGGACAGTTAGTTCTTCCCAAGATATATAGGGAAAACTTAATAAGGAGCTTACATGTTGGAAAAGATGGTGACCATGAGAAAGTCGGTACCATCTGCCAAAAGATTGCTCGAAAATACTATTGGCCCGACGTAAATGTCGATGTTGAAAACTTTGTAGAAGCATGTGGCGTATTTCATGAGGGAACACCCACAAAGGGAAAATATGTGCAGGACCTAGAAACGCCACGGGGCAACTTTAGGCCTGAAAGGAAAACTAATTATACTAGGGTAGACAAAGTGGAATGGGAGCCCCCTTTTCACACCCAGTCTTCACTTGAATGGATTAACATGGCCACTATGCGAAGAGTACAAAGAAGAAATTTTACCCAGGATAAGATGACAATCCCTCGGTCAGACTTATATAAACTGGAAGAACAGACAAGAGAGCGAAAATCTCTCATAAACAATCTTAAGTGGGGAGAAAAACCCCAGAGAAAAATTGGTAGTGGTCGATTTGTGAGTGATGATTCTAGGAAGAAAAGTCCTCATTATAAAGCTTCTAAGGGACGGGACCTGATGAGTTCCAGGAAAAATACGTATGATAAATTAAAGATCCAGATGTAACTTTATTAAGGACCTGGACAGATGAGAAGGCGGAAGAGACTGTTACCTCATCGTATCAATATGTGAACGAACTGACCACTCGTTTGAAAGCTGGATGGAAACTGGCAAATGATAATTTGAAACAAGCCAGGAAGAAACATGCAGCATATTTTAATAGGAAGGCAAAGGACAGGGAACTGGCAGTCGGAGAGAAGGTGCTGCTTCTACTACCCGGAAGCCAGAATAAATTACAAATTGGTTGGCAAGGTCCATATACGGTTCTAGAGAAGGTGTCTAGAACAAACTATAAAATTGACAAAAAGGGGAAGGAAAAAGTTTATCATGTAAACCTGTTAAAGAAGTATCTGGACAGACCACTCCAGGAAAGTACCCCCTTATTGACCTTGGCTATTGCAACCCAGATGCAAAAAGAACCACTCACCTCACATGAATACCCATTACATCCTTGTGAAACAGCAGCACAGGTAAAAGTCAGTAAGCACCTGACTAAAAACCAGAGGGAGAGAGTTCAACAAGTTCTGGAGGAACATACAGATGTATTAACAGATAAACCAGGCCATACAAATTTGCTACAGTATGACATGAAACTGGTAGACTCAAACCCAATCTGTATGAGAGCCTATTCTATTCCGTTCGCGAAGGAGAAGGCATTGAAGGAAGAAATAGAGTATTTGTTGAAGGAGGGGATTATTTCGCACAGTGAATCATCTTTTAGTTCTAGTGTCGTTTTGTTGAGAAAACCGTCTGGGGAACACAGACTGTGCATAGATTACAGGAAACTGAATGCTGTCACAGAAGGACAAGTGGATCCATTACCAGACACAAAACAGTTATTTGCCAGACTGAACAAGGCAAAATATTTTTCAAAGGTGGATCTTAGTAAAGGCTATTACCAGATCCCAGTGAAGCCTGAAGTGAGACCTTATTTGGCTTTTAGCACTTCGGATGGACATTATGAATTCAATATGCTACCATTCGGACTGAAAAATGCTCCGAGTGTGTTTTCAAGGATGATGCGAAAATTGTTGGATCCCCTGAATAACCCATGTATCACAAATTTCATGGATGATATTCTCGTCGCCACAGAGACATTTGAAGAACACATTGAAGCTCTGGAGATGTTGTTTGATAGACTTCGGGAGGCGAATTTGACTGCTAGGCCAACAAAATGTTGTATTGGATGTAAAGAGTTGGAATTCTTGGGACACACTGTATATCAGGGTAATATGACCCCTGATCCTAAGAACTTGGAAAAACTGCAGAGAGCACCTAGGCCGCAAACAAAAAAGGACGTGCGATCATTTGTGTCGTTATGCGGATTTTATCAGAAATACATCAAGAATTTTAACGCTATATGTGCTCCTCTGACTGATTTGACTCGCAAGGGACTTCCAGATAAAGTTATTTGGACTGCACAATGTGAACTAGCGTTCCAAGAGTTAAAGGAAAAACTCACTAGCAAGCCTATTCTCAAACTGCCTGATTTGACCCAGGACTTTGTCTTAAGAACCGATGCAAGTAATGTAGGACTCGGAGGGGCTTTGTTGCAAAGATCATCTTCACCTGATGGGGAACTGAAACCAGTCGCTTATGCAAGCCGCAAATTGAATAAGGCGGAACAAGGATACTCCACAAGCGAAAAAGAATGTTTAGCATTAATCTGGGCAATAAGAAGTTTCAAATCTATCTGTATGGTAGGACATTTGTGGTGGAGACGGACCATCAGCCTCTCGTGTTCTTGTCTCAGGCTAAGCATGAAAACGCAAGATTGCTGAGGTGGTCTTTATTGCTTCAACCTTATCAGTTTAGTATCCAATATATCCCAGGCAAATTGAATGTCGGTGCAGATTTCCTCAGTCGGCACCCCTGTGATCAAAATTAGAGTAGTGGCAGACGTGAGGAGTAATTTTACCTATGTGTATCGCTGGTTTTGGAACTTGCCATAGGCATGTTTTCAAGTGGGGAGATGTGTAGTGAAATTGACAGAGATACAACGGTAAAATCCCTCCAAAGATAACATTTAAGGATAAAAACATAATGCGTAGGCTGCTGATGTACATGATCGCCTAGACCGCGGGTCATCATCCTCCATAATAATTGACTTGCTAGACAGGAGGGGAACGGCGGATCAAAAAAAGAAAAAAAAAATATGACTGGAAAGGCTAAGGAGACGCAATTGGGGGGGAAACGGAGAAAAGTCACGTTTCCCAAGTTGACATAAAAAGTAAGCAACTCCACAGAAGGGACCCTAGATATGTTACGCCACAGTCATTTATTGGACGCTTTTGCGATACCAGGCTTTTGATTTGAATGGAGCGGTAAAACGCAGATGTTAGGAATATTACAAAAATTAAAAAGTAATTTTTTCTTAATATTAATGTTAGGAATATAAAAATTAGCTGGCCGGATGGCCTATTCTGAGCAGTGAACTAAGATGGTCTTAATTTTACAAACGGATAGATAATATTGAAGATAATGACAAAAGACAGTGTAGTTCACATCATCGACAGACTGTGTTGAATAAAAAAGTGTCGCAATTTGCACACAAAAACACGACCTTGGACGCAGGTGTTCAAATCTACGTGGTATGGAGGAAAGGGGATATTGTGGTGGCTGTGTCTAAAAATAACTTTTAACGACAAAATTTTGGAGGGGAGAGAAAGGTTGGTTCAAAAACCAAGCACATTTTTTTAGAAACACAAGTAGAGACGGACAGACTAACAGATAACCATCCATACTTGACTGAAGCATGACTGAAATGACTTTATGGTAGGAAATTTGAAATTTAAAATAAACCGAGGCAGTGATTGGCCACAGACAATCATATCATTAGCGCTCAGACGCGAAAGTGGGGCCATTCTTCAATAGTTGTTCAGTGATAGACACAGATTTTAAAGTGTGGTGATTCCATATGAAAGCAAGTGAAATAAATTTAGGGACGCCATACTATAGCCAGCAGCTCAGCTGAGTTTTGCTAGCAATTCTGTGTTATTTATTCATAATCTGAGCTGCGAGTTTCTGTCGTCAACAAAGCAGGGTCTATTCAGTTGGTGACTTTACTCGAGTGTATCTGTGCAGTATTTGTGACAGAGACCACCATTATTGCCCGCCAGCACGGAGAGGTGGGACCACCTGATTTCAGCACCAGAGCGACAACTACCAGATGAGTGAGCCTCTGGTCTGCTGGACTTTCACCAACGCCCTTTAGTTACTAAGAACCCCATAAAGATTCCCACCATTTTCTGGGCACTGTGTAGTCAATATAGACAGGTGTGATGAGGCCACCCCAACAGCACAAACAGTAACTATCCTCCCAAGTAGATGAATACTAGAACATTTTAATAAAACTAACTAGTATAGTACATATATATGTACACTATTGCATTTATTATATAATATTCTATGCATTTCTTTTCATAATCTCTAAATCCTTTTAAGTCCTGGTCAACCTAAAAAATTGACACAGAACAAAATAAATGTAATATACTTATATCAAAAAAATTTTACACACGTGAGTTAGTTCAGTGTATTTTAACATTTATTAATATTATTAGTCTTGTTAATATCTGTGGGTATATTTATAACCTATTACACCACACTACATATCATAACCCTAGACACTTTACGTAGCCACATTCATTAAAAAAATTAAGTGTGAGGTCGTAGTGGTAGCAAGGAAGGCCTTCTGACAATTCACAACTACATTTTATCTCAGGAGCCTTCACAGCTGGCCTCATACAATTACATTTAGTAATATCACCATCATACAATACCATCAAACACCACTACAAGGTCCAGTGTGGCTTCCGAGCAAATCGAAGTACTCAAGACCTAATCTTCACACTCAAACAGTTGAGTGAAAAGGCTCTTGAGTATAAGAGTGAGATCCATCTTTGCTTCTTAGATCTGGAAAAGGCATTTGACAAGGTCCCCTGGAACAAACTCTGGGACTGTTTGGCAAGGAAGAACATTCCATCACCTCTGATTCATGCTATACAGAGCTTCTACAAATCTTGCAGAAATTATATAAGGACGGCAAACCATAAGTCAGAAGAATTCAGGACCACCACTGGTGTAAGACAAGGTGATATCCTGTCACCCTATCTTTTCATACTCCTCATGGACGATGTCATCAAGGCATGTAAGGAGAGGACAGGAACGTATTCAGTGGGGTACTGGAAGATGAGACAGGCCTGTATTTCAGAGTTGACATTTGCTGATGATGTTGAGCTGATTGCTAAATCAGAGGCACATCTCCAATCCAACCTGCAAGTCTGGAAGGAAGAGCTGGAGAAGAGAGGGATGATCATAAGCAGCTCGAAAACAAAAACCATGGTGATATCACGAGAAGAAAGAAAACATCAGATTAAGCTGGGAGAACAGGTCTTGGAGCAGGTCGACAACTTTAAATACATTGGAACTGTCATAGACCGGAAGGGAGGCATCAAAGAAGAGTTGGCTATCCGAAGAGCAGCAGCTGGGAGACTTTTTCAAGCCATAAATCGAGGATTCCTCAGCAAAAGAGAAGTTGGTAAGAAGACGAAGATGGCTATATACCGCTACACCCATGTCCCAGTCTTGACGTATGGATGCGAGTCATGGGCAATGACTACAACCCACAAAAGCCAGATCCAAACCTCAGAAATGAGGTATCTGAGGAAGGTGGTTGAAGTAACAAGAAGCAACATGGTTCGCAACCATACGATACGTCAAGGCCTAAAAACTCAACCCCTGCAGACCCAAGTAGAACAGTCCCAACTGAGAAGGTTTGGCCATGTCTGCAGAATGGGAGAAGATCGGCTACCACGACAAGCATGGGAAACTAAGAGCCAGGGATCCAGACCTCCAGAACGACCCAAAGTCTGCTGGGAGGACAACATTAGACAGTCTTTGAAGGACCGAGGACTAGAATGGAACCAAGCCAGGAGGAAGACAGCCGATAGAATAGTATGGCGCTCTCTCTTACAAACCTCTACACCTCACGGTAGAAGAGGAACGAATAAGTAAGTAGTAGTAAGTTATTGTCCCATGAAGGCTATGGGCCCCTTTGATTGTTCGATGAAGTCTATGGACCCCTTAAGATTGTCCGAAGAAGGCTAAAAACCACTTCGTGGAAAAAATGAACATCAAAGCATAATTAAAACGTTTAAATATTAGGTTATGTACACAGATCCCATAGAATCCATTCATGTACCCCTAAGACGTCCGTGGACCACAGATTGAGAAATCGTGATGTAGAGTATGTTTTTAATCCGTGTACAAAACATGTGATGTACATTGAGTTACCGGTTCACTCCCACGTGGGTTAGAATTTTCCTGTATGGTGATCTGTTATCTACATGGCGTATTCTATTTATTTGCCTGTTGTTGCTTTTCCAGGCGGCACATTTTGACATTCCTTATTGTGTCATTTATATTGACTTAGTGTATATGGACAGTCCCCTTCCATACTCTTTAATCATTGTACACCAGTGGTATTCAACATGGATGCACCGTACACTGTGACCGAATTGTTTCAAATGGTTCATTTTATCAGTGGAGTGCATAGAAGGGTAAATAAAGGTAGCAGATACTGCCGTAGGAAGTGCAGTGTTAGAGACTTCACTATACAAGGTCCTGCTTTGACAGGCCGTGTGACCTATTCCCTTTCCCGCTGCCTTTGCCTTCCTTAAGACAAGGGTCAGGTATCAATTTAAAGCTGGGTAGACTGGAGCGTTAAGTCACCTAGTCTGGAACTCGGTACCTTTATCGTGAGAGGCCAGCGTCTAATCACTCTCTAAATGGGGTAGTCTTATAGCCGACACTGTCATAGGGGAGTAAAGTGTTAGAGATTTCACATTACTAGGTCCAGCTTTTTTATGAAGTGGGACGACCATTTCCCTTCCTTGCTGCTTTTTGCCTTCCTTAACTCAAGAACAGAGTCAGGTACCCATTTGCAGTTGTGTAAACATGCACGAGGTAAACTGCACATATAAAGTTTGTTTGAGAAAAAAATGTGTAATCGTGAAATAATAAATGCATTGGAAATCATTGACGAAATTATACAGGGTGTTTATAAAGTCGCTGTGCAGTGAATTTGAAAAATATTTTAGACATTACGTCACGAATGATGAAAATTTACGTCATGATATTCTGTGTTGCAATGCCGTGTTCCACAATCCCGTGTGCAGCATTACACAACAAGCCTCATTTGAAAACCACATTTCTGGTGACGTAGTCTCGCCCGGGCGTAAATTTCACTGCACAGCGACTTTATAAACACCCTGTATATGTTAATAATTTCGTGTTGTGAAAAATACAGAGTTTAAAGCTAGCATGACAACCGATAATAAATAGCCGTAACTGGGATGTCGTGTTTCCGTGTGTTCCGTGTTTCCGTGTGTTCCTGTTTGCGCATATTTTTGGAGGCTTTTCATTCCTCTCTTCGTTCCTGGTCTCTTTGTTTCCCCATGGCCATAAAACTTGGAAATACGAGGCACTTCATATGCGGCCTGCCTTCCCCGGTCACCCAGACCTAGGGCATTGCTCAAAACAAAGACCTGACAATGTCCGATTTTCCCTGAGGGTCCTGTATTGCTTCTTCCATTTACGATGTTTAACCTGTATTGCTTCTTCCATTTACGATGTTTTACCTGGATTGTTTCTTCAATTTACGATGTTTTACCTGGATTGTATATAATTTTTCTTCCTATTAAAGAAGTGAATTACACATCCACTTGCCTGGATTTACAGTAACAAAATAGACAAGTAAAGACTAGAGACCACACCAGACCAGCAAGCGGACTTAATGAGAGAGGCACACAATTGGTTTCATATCCTTTTAATAAATACCAGCCCATAGCCGAAATACGACGTGATGAACCATAATAAACTAGAAACAACGAGAAGCCTCATAGCAGGCTAGGAACATGTCGTGCCTCATAGTACAGGTAAAAACAATGACAACGTAACTTCCATAATTACGTGCTACAGACTCCACGTGGACTATTAAATCAACCAGACTTCTACAAAGTCGCCGATAAACAGCAGGAACATAACAAACCCTCTATTGAAAAAAAATAAGGCCGAACAACCTAAAGAGCACAGGTCTATCCTGCTGGCTATGTCAAAGTCATTCAGACCGGCTGGAAAAACCATCCGCCTAAGATGGCAGATGCAGGCTAGAATAACTTGCCGGTTTCTTCCCAGCGTGACCGTAGTCACATGACCGTAACATGATAAACAACAGGCTACCTATTCTGCCCCTAGCGGAGCATCCGCCTGTTACAGTACTCGCGTATCATACCGTGACAATGAAAAGTCTGCGCTAATCTCACAAGATATGAAATATTCTCCCAGTTATTATTATTATTAAATAATATATTTTGTTACGCTATACTAAGCTGTATTATTATTCGTTAAACGTTATCGGGCTAGTTATTGTTCTCTACATTTGTTACAAGATGTGGACTATTTTAACTTGTAATATGAGGGTATATGCTCGCTTAATTATCATTCATCATCATCAGGTGTCATCTTCACATCGAACTCTGCTGAATTGGATCTCCAACGTCTTCTCTCTCGCCTTGATGGTGCACTGTGATAAGACTCTGTCCTGTCTCTTGCTTTGATGGTGCACTGTGATAAGACTCTGTCCTGTCTCTTGTCTTGATGGTGCACTGTGATAAGACTCTGTCCTGTCTCTTGTCTTGATGGTGCACTGTGATAAGACTCTGTCCTGTCTCTTGCTTTGATGGTGCACTGTGATAAGACTCTGTCCTGTCTCTTGTCTTGATGGTGCACTGTGATAAGACTCTGTCCTGTCTCTTGTCTTGATGGTGCACTGTGATAAGACTCTGTCCTGTCTCTTGTCTTGATGGTGCACTGTGATAAGACTCTGTCCTGTCTCTAGTCTTGATGGTACACTGTGATAAGACTCTGTCCTGTCTCTTGTCTTGATGGTGCACTGTGATAAGACTCTGTCCTGTCTCTTGTCTTGATGGTACACTGTGATAAGACTCTGTCCTGTCTCTTGTCTTGATGGTGCACTGTGATAAGACTCTGTCCTGTCTCTTGTCTTGATGGTACACTGTGATAAGACTCTGTCCTGTCTCTTGTCTTGATGGTGCACTGTGATAAGACTCTGTCCTGTCTCTTGTCTTGATGGTACACTGTGATAAGACTCTGTCCTGTCTTTTGTCTGGATGGCGCACTGTGATAAGACTCTGTCCTGTCTCTAGTCTTGATGGTACACTGTGATAAGACTCTGTCCTGTCTTTTGTCTTGATGGCGCACTGTGATAAGACTCTGTCCTGTCTCTAGTCTTGATGGTGCACTGTGATAAGACTCTGTCCTGTCTCTTGTCTTGATGGTGCACTGTGATAAGACTCTGTCCTGTCTCTTGTCTTGATGGTGCACTGTGATAAGACTCTGTCCTGTCCATATCTTGATGTTGTCTTCTCGCGTTTAGCGCTTACTGCCTCTTGCACGTTTGCCCTCAACTCTGCCTTCTGTTATGGTCTTCATTAAGGTGTTGTGTCTTTTTACATGGCTAAAATATTTTAGCTGTGTAATTTTGATCGCATTAATTAATTCTCTTTTCATTCCTATGTTTTCTATGACTCTTTATTTGCTTTCTTCTCTTTCCATGAGATGCACCCCATTCATCTATATATCACACATCTCGAGAACCTCAATTATTTTTTCCAATTGCTTCTTCATTGCCCATGTTTCTAAGCCATACAGTAAATAAGAGTATATATAACATTTTATGATCTTCAGTTTGAATTTTGAGTTAGTTGTTTAGATGTTAGTATCCGTCTCATGTTGTTGAATGTATCTTTGTCCATTGTTATTCTCTTCTTGATTTCTGGTTCACATCTGTCATTATATGACCACGATATCAGAAACTCTTGACGGTCCAGGTTTTTCCCATTTATTCTTATCTTTAATGTTGGCTTGTCGCCTGCTTTGCTAATTATCGTAATTTTTGTTTTCTCAATGTTAATGCCTAATCCATATTCATGACTTATGCTGGTTACTTGCTTCACAGGCTCTTGCATCTCCTGTTCACTTTTAGCTAACAAAATTGTATCATCCGCATATCTAACGTTGTTTATTGACCTTCCATTGATGTTCAGTCTTGGTAGTTCCTCTATCTATCTGAAAATGTTCTCTATGTAGATATTAAATAGGCAGGGGAACAATACGCAACCTTGTCTCACACATCTTTTTATGTTTATATATGATGAATAATTCTTCCAAGATTTTGCTGTCGAAGTTTGTTCATGATAAGGTTACTGAGTATACTTATATCCTTTCCTTTAAAACCTATGTTTTTGAGGCATTTAATTGTTTTCTCGTGATGGACTGTCTAAAAAGTCTTCTTATAGTCAATAACGCATATGCAAATACTTTTTTTTTAACTTCTATATATTTTTCTGCTAATAATGCTTCCCTTTGTAATGGTATAGTCCAGTAGATCTCAAGCAGTGGCCAAACTTATGAGTATAATGATGAGGGTATTCAAAGGTATCAACCTTCGCAAAACCAACGTCCTTTTCAGGACGAACAAAGAAGAATAAATACGGGTGCATATATACACTTCATCCAACAGTTATTAATCCAACTACAGCTTTACATCTACAGATAAACAGGTGTAATAATCACTTATAGTTTAACAATGTAAAATAAATAAAGTTATTTATTAAAAAAAGAAGCGATGATATTTATCATCATTGGATGATTTAAATTGTGGTGGCAAATTTGGAAAAGTGTGAAATGTTCTTTGGTTGCGCTGTTATGGTACTTAGCTTCTGGTGTGGGGTCGATTAGCGTCTACTTCAGCCGCTGTTGGTTCCCATAGATGCCTTAGATTGTACTTCTCTTCAGTAGTCAAATATTGTGCAGCAGCACGTCCCTTGCATCAAAGCCGGGGTACCTGCTTAGGTTGTTAAGCGTCTTCAAGACCTGTCTGATGTTGGTGTCCACCGTTAACCGCTGGTAACTTGTATCACAAACTGAAAGGAGACAAATGTCTCTGCTACGTATTGGGTCTTCTGACATAGTCATCAGGCGACCTTCGCTTAAATCCACCACTTCTTCTTCCTTAGAAATGTTACTCTCCCGGAGCGTTTATTTTAACCTTAGAGAGTCCGCTGAAAGGGCTTTTGGACATCGGAAGAGGACAAATGAAATATATATATATATATATATATATATATATATATATATATATATATATATATATATATATATAGATATATATATATATATATATATAGTGGTAAAGTGGGATGATATAAATATTTATAGGGGACTTAAGGTACTGACTGAGATCAGCTGTGAAGGTATCTGTATCTAATACGTGTGGTGTATTACAGATGACCTTACTTTGCTACCACATTTAGACCTCAGTCAGACTTATTCTGGAATATGGTGATGACTACGTTGAATGTCTAGCGTTATGATAGTGATGAAGTGTATGTTCACAACAACCAACAGACAGATAAACATTTTAATTTAATCCACGATACTTTACAACACTGTGACACTCACATACATAGAACACTCTATAAGACTATCTTAATAAGTCACGTGATAACTTTTAAAATATGTATTACTTCCTTTCACCAATAGATATCCTGATTCAACTACAAAGTGAACCAGGAATCACAATCAAATGTAATCACAAGTTGTATGTACACAATTTATAGATAGGATCTTTGTATTGACATATATTATTATTATTACAATATGTGTGTAAGTAGTGATGTAGTACTATGAGGTAATACTGGCTTTTCAAGCTAGGTTGTTGTTTGTCATCATGACTTCAGGTGTTTGTTTCTGGTGGAAATAATATTGGAAAGGTTCACAGTTTCTTTTATTTTAAAACAAATAACTGTCCCTCTTGATTTAATGTACAGTCAATTTTAGAGGGGGGTATACACAAGATTGAGCTGCTCTGGCCAACGAAATCTTAACTTCTGTGTGGGCGGCAGGAAACAGTCTCCTATGCTCGCTTGCTTCACAGTTTTCTTGAGAAACAACACTGGTCGATATCTTGACCAAGGAGTATGCTACCAGCCTCTGGATTCAGCACAACTCAGACCAGGTGCTGCTTTAATACTTTAGTACCACGGTCCCTGAAACAAGAAGGTTGTACCTCCTACTTCAGAACTAATTTATAATCTATTTCCACACTGAAGCACAATACATAACAAACACAGAGTTCAGCGCGGTAGGCCAACTGCTAGCTTCTCATGAACAATATACACCAGTATTCCTCTCCCTAATGGTTACAACGCCTCTGCAATTCCAGCATTACTTCCGTCTATTCAATAAGATAGGTGTCATAGTACTATTTGGCAATCCCATGCAGTTATACTCCTCTCCGACAAGTTTTGTTCAGGTTGGAGCAATATCTAGGCTTTGCCTCATGTTTGTTACTGAACCACACACATACAGACATGAATTATCAATTCACATTCAATTTTCATCTAAAAGATATCAAATATGTTTAGCTTACCACAATTCAAGGAAATATTAAACAAATACGTTGACTGGCGATGAGTTATGGCACAATTCCGATCTGCCTCTGTCCCAGGCTTTTATTCGAAAAATATGAGCTGGATCTCAACGCACATGCTTTTACTAAGTTTATTTTCAAAAAGTGGCACTGAACTGACGCTCCTAATTGACTATATTAAATGGTCTAGCCAATGAGACCATGTTTACAAAAGCATTTGAAAAAAATGTACCCTTCCTATCGTTTCCATTAACAACCAAAAATAGTATTTGCAGTCGACTAATCATGTTTCGCCTTACATATAATTCTAGCCAATCAAATCGGATTTAACGTGGTGGCCTCATTTCCTCTAAAGCAGTGTCCAAACACGCCATTATGAGCAAATATGATCCTGTGTTGTCAGACAACACCACTATAATATTTTGGCTATAATTTGTTAATTATTAGACTATTTGCTTAACACCTAACATATTCTTTGTCAGCAAGACCTAAGGCACCCAAATATATAAGTTTAATGGAGCTAAGTGGCTGCGTTCAAATTATGTATTTTCTTCTACCACCCGTAAACTTCGATACGATGGGGTGTCTTCTGTACTGTCAGGCTAATGTCAGGATTTCAGACGTAAAACAGTATTGGGTCATGTTTCCTAATAAGCATTAACCATGTTTTTTAAAACCTAACCTCGTATTGGTAGTGTTTTTTGTCCCTGTTTATTTGAAAAAAGCAAGCCTGCATGCCTTTCGCGTGGGATGGCATTAATTTTCAATCGCGAGACGACGTTGGTAGTATTGCATGCATTCCTCCGTACATCTCTCTCTCTCTCTCTCTTTCTTCTAAGCCCGTCTGTCTTTTCGTTTACGTAGTGCATAAAATTACATTAATGGAATATTAAATCTAGGTCATTACGCAGTGTGTCTATCACAAGGTTTTCTAAGAAACACAGTACCAGTTTTATTTTTAGAAACGCGTGTATTTGATGCAGTAGGCTTTACTAGTAAACGTGAAAGCGCTACAATTATGCAGACGAAGTAGAAAAAGGGGTTTTTCTTGTTTAACTAGCATGATGTTCTATAATACAGGCGTACGCTATTGTGACCGCACTGTTCTTTTACCATTCTTCTTTCCTTTTATTGAATTAATTCGTTAGGCTTTACATTTACTTTTTAATTTAGATATGTGGATTTAGAATGTCTCACGACAAATTCTCCCCACTTAAAACAGACGTTATATGTCAGTCTATAATTCTATATACACATAGAGAAATTTATTATTATTCCTGGGGCTTACGGTGATTTTCATCACACGGATGGTGGCTTAGAAAATTCGCTCCCAGGTTAGTTTTTCCAGAAATATACTCTATGCTGAATTGGAATGGCTGCAAAAGTAAGGACCATCTGAGTAACCTCGAATTTTCATGCCTAGCCTGCGCTAGAAACGACAAGGGTCTGTGATCCGTTTGCAACTTAAATGCCTTCCCATACAGATAAATATTGAATTTCTTGATTGCCCATATTACTGCAAGACATTCTGTTTCGCTAGTTGAGTAATTTGTTTCAGCTTTATTCAACTTTCTGCTAGCATATGCCACTGGGGTTAATTCCCCATTCAGTGCATCTGATTTCTGTAACAGGGTCGCGCCCAGCCCGATATTACTTGCATCCGTTCTCACAATGAATTCTTGACTTAAGTCAGGTAATTTCAAAATAGGTTTGCTTGTGAGCTTTTCCTTCAATTCCTGGTATGCCAATTCACATTGTGCTGTCCATGTAATTCGATCTGGATTTTTTTTGCGTGTCAAATCAGTTAACGGTGCACATATGGAATTAAAGTTTTTGATATACTTTTGGTAGAAACCACATAATGAGACAAAGGATCTCACGTCTTTCTTGGTTTGTGGCCTCGGGGCTTTCTTTAGTTTCTCTAAATTCTTGGGGTCAGGGGTCATGTTTCCCTGATGGACTGTGTGTCCTAAGAATTCTAATTCTTTACATCCAACGCAACCTTTGGTTGTTTGGGCTGTTAAATTCGCTTCTCTAAGTCGATTAAACAGCATGTTCAGAGAGTCAATGTGTTCCTCAAATGTTTCTGTTGCTATAAGGATATCATCCATGAAATTTGTGATGCATGGATTATTCAGAGGATCCAACAATTTTCTCATCATTCTAGAGAAGACACTAGGCGCATTCTTCAATCCAAATGGCAATCTGTTAAACTCATAGTGTCCCTCTGAGGTACTAAAAGCTAGGTACGGTCTAACCTCAGGCTTTACTGGAATCTGATAGTATCCTTTACTCAGATCCACTTTTGAGAAATATTTAGCTTTATTTAGCCTGGCAAACAACTGATTTGTATCCGGCAATAGATCCACCTGACCTTCTGTGATAGCATTCAGTCTCCTGTAATCTATACAGAGTCTATGTTCTCCAGAGGGTTTCCTTAAGAGTACCACACTGGAACTATACGAAGATTCACTGTGTGAAATTATTCCCTCCTTCAACAAATAGTCTATCTCTTCCTTCAAGGCTTTCTCCTTAGCAAAAGGAATCGAATAGGCTTTCTTACAGACAGGTGTGGGGTCTATCA
>JAMPIV010001517.1:0-40229 GCA_024509875.1 Oreohelix idahoensis
TGACCTTAAGATTCCTTTATTCTGAAATAGAGTAAGAGAGTGATTTCTTGTGAATTTGTTATAACTTTAAATAATTTATCCCACAGACCTAACGATCCGTTACGGGCGTGCTGACCCACACAAACTGAAAAGTATTTTCCACAGCCATTAAAGAACATATACATTGGTTTACAGTTGATTTTGTCCGGAATACATTTTAAAAAATGATTTTTGTAAAAACTAAACCTGGTAAAGATTTTTGTGCGTGACTAACTACACACAAGGTTCTGAAGCAGGAAGGTGGGGTTGAAACTAAAGGAAGGAGGTGCGTTTTCGGACTATTTGTCCAGAATTAATTGCCTCCCTCAACCCTCCCCTAACTGCTCTTCAGGGGTAAACTTGATATTGGCTTTCTTAAAATTAAGGGATTAATTTTCTCTGGTAATTTTTACACAATAATTACTTTTTGGTTCCACTGTAGGCCAGCAGCAAACATATTTTTCCAGTGATTACATCTTAACTACCATTTAGTTGGCGTAGTTCGGGTTTTGCATTAGGTGCTTTATTGCCGATTAATAGCCAGCGATCGTTATATTTTTTTTATTTTTTGGAGGAGGGTATCCCAGGCGTTAAATATCACATCTTTTTGATTTTTTGGTATTTTATTTCTCGTAACGTGGTAGGGAAACCAGTGTTGTATACTTTTCCCTACTTTTCTTTCTTTTCCCACTAGTGCTGCAGTCACCTGACATAATTATGGCCGAGAGAGCGAAAGCTTAGACAACTCCTCAGGGACGAAGCGTCAGTGAGATGGTCAGAAGGGGGACTGGAAAGGAGTGGGAAGCGAAAGCTATTTGTCAGAGACGAAATACTCGAGAGATAATTGACCGCGGATGGGAGATGGAAAAGCCAGCGAAGCTAAAGAGGAAAAAGAAGAACTAAGGAGGAAAGAAGAAGCAGCCGAGGCTAGAGAGCAGAGGAAGATGGATGAGGAATCGGAAATTCGCAGGATGCAACAGGAGGAAAGAGAGAAGGAGAGACAGCAAGAGGAAAGAGAGAAGGAGAGACAGCATGAGGAAAGAGGAGCGAGGGAGGAGAGACCAGTTTGAGGAAAAAGAGAACAGACGCGACCAATGACAGCACGAGTTGGCTCTTAAAACTCTCTAGAGTTCCAAAGTCGTTGGTGCTGCCCATGCCCTCTACCTCCAGCAATGGGAGAGTCTTCTTTTCCTCATTCTTCCTTTAACTGATCCTTCTAATACAATCAATTCTATCAATCTCACTGCGATGTCTTTTCTCCGCTAGAATCTTTCCCCCGTGTCCAAATGAGAAAGATTGTGACACTATGGCTAGAAAAATTTGAAAAATTGCACATCCGCACACTCTGTACGGTTTTTTTAGAGGAGGTCGCGTTGGAAATGTGAAGCTTTCCCTGGCTCTGTAAAATGTTAGTGCGTATGATGCTTTTTACGCCAAACTGGGAGTGACCAGCCAACAAGACAGCTATGATGTGTTGAAGAAAGCGTTAACGGAGCGCTTTGCAATGAACGCGCGAAAATTTTTGCCACTGTTTCGCAACAGCAGGAAAGAGAATTCTGAAACTTTTCAGCAGTTCTTCGTCTCGTTTGAAGGGTTATCTTTGACAAAGTGGTCTAGAGCCTCTCTCGCAGCTCCCCTCCATACCTAATGAAGGTCTGGAGGAATTTGTTTTAACAAGAAACAAAATAAAGAAAAAAACACATTGTCTGCAAGATACCCGGAGAATTTCTAGCTGAGCAGGGGAGCAGAAAAAAACTTGAAGACATCTTAGAGAAGTCTGAGCGTTTTTACCACCTAATGCGGCTGATGCTGAAACTAGCCCGGCCACAAAGCGGAAAACCGACAGAGGAGGCATTTTCGAAAAAATAACCTTGAGGCCAATCACCCTTCTCAGGCTTCTAAATCAGAATAACCACAGAGAAACTGGACCTCAAAACCCCCCTCCTGAAAAATCCAAGTTCTACAAGAACAAGTACCCCAACCACCCCAAACAGTCTGATCAACCCGACCGCCCTACATGGCAGCGCAGCCAGAAAGGACAAGGTGGCAAAAGGAGAACCCCTGAGCACGGGACATATGATCAGACCGAGCACACCGAGCCGAAACGCATCGGATGCTTATTAACAGTCTCGGAAGGCGGAATTATTGACAAAAATTCCCAACCTGTTGGGGATAGAACCTCAACGCGAGGTACTGTTATTTTGAACGGTTCTCGAAGCCTTTGTTTATTTGACACGGGGCTTTCTTATGATTGCATTGTTGCCAGAAACCTGGTCAAACCCGGTCAAGAGACAGCAGAGACCGTCCAATTTTGTGGAGTTCGTAAGAGTGATGCACCTACAGCGCTTCCCATTGCATTGGTGGAGATCCACTCTGATTTTGTCAGAGGTGTGATCAAAGCGGCTGTTATGGATGATCCCATCTACCCAGTCATACTTGGCGGGAGATACGTGTGTATTGGGAAACCGGAAGAGCCGATTGTGGCAGCAGTAACTACAAGAGGGCAAACCAAGAAGGAACGGGAGCCTGCGCCTAATTTGTTACCTATGGAACTTAAAGAAGCGCAATACAAGGACCCTACTTTTTGCACCCTGCTTTAGGAAACTGCCCATGGCTAAGGAACCCAGACGAAAGCACGGGGGGACATTTTTTCTAAGGATGGCGTACTTTATCGCAGAACGGGCAAGCCTGACCAAGGTTACAACCAGCTCCTAGTACCGAAACAGTACAGAAGCCAAATCCTAGAAATGGGGCACTCTCTTCCCTTTAGCGGACATATGGGACAGAACGCGACAAACCAACGTATAACCACCTCCATAATTGGTGGCCAGGATTAAACCACTGATATTATCATGTTACGTACAAATCCTCGTGCCCTAGTGCCAACGTGTACCACCCAAGCAACGGTCCCCCCCAGTCCACATGGGTGAAATGCCAATGAATGGGAACAACCAATCGAAACGTGTTGTGATCGGACAATTTAGGGGCCTTTCGAAAGGGACTAAAAGAAGGAACAGGTTTATCCTGACCTTAGTCCGATACATGCCACTTAATGGGCAGAAGCTAGTCCCGCTAACATGCGCAGTATGCCAAGCATGTCGCCGAAGCCCTCGTGCAGATTTTCACTCGGTTGGGATTTCCCCATCAGCCAAGTGTTGACGAATCAACGGATCTCCATAACCGAAAACCTGTTGATGGATGAGATCGTTAAGATTCTTCGAGGACCCAAATAACCTACGAACCAAAGCCTTTAATTATACTCCGGCCAGGAAATGGGGCCTCGTGGAACTTGTTAATGGAAACCTTCCCACATGAATGTTAAGTTGACTGGCACACACCTAATGAAGACCCTAAAGATTGGGATTGTTGCATTCCCGCAGCTTTATTTTTGCTATCAGAGACCTGAATTTATACGTAGTGTTTGTATGAGTAGGACGAGTCTGTCTTATATATGGATATCTTTACATTTCTAAGTCGAACTATGTTTCTCGCTAGAAAAGGTCAAAGGCTATGCAGCGGAAGTATCGCTAGCAAGGGGTGTGATTGATGGCTGTCATCCTGTCTGGATGTAGAATTTTGATGTAGCCGGCCTATCGCCGAAAAAGTGATCTATAAGTAGATGGGGAAAAGTGATAGTCATTTAGACATGTTGTATGTACTTTAACCCAGTGTTTATTCTCTTTTGCCAAGGAATGGCAAAGTTATATTTCGCATAGAAAGGTAAAACCACAATTTATTATGAACTTGGGCTTCGCCATCGTTGTCGATAAACAGATGCACAGTGGTACTTTTGAAAAGAATATTTATTCAAAGGAAGATGACATTCCTATGTATCAGCACTAGATTATATGATATTATTCAATTACCTCTATGACAGAAGTTATGAAGAAATGAGGACATTTAACGAATGACCAATTTTGGTCTGGATCCTATAGTGAGTGAAACTCACGAGAGAAGAACAGCCATGTTGAAATTCATATACTTTGTATTTATCGAGTGAGAAAAAGGGATGCCTGTACTATCGCTCGATGAACCAAGAGATCACTGCTACATGTGAGAACCCATGTCTGGGATTCCTATATCTTTATGGAAAATATATATATTGAACTTTACGTGAAGGGATATTCGCTAGACGAGATTAGGTCTAGGAGCCTTCCTATATATTGGTTATGGTCTGACGTGCCCATTCAGTAAAGCCAGATGATTTACATGATGGAACTCTGAATGCTTATTTACGAATGCTCCATTATGATATTTGCCAACCATGAATGCTAACTTAAGATGATATTCCTGTGATCAACATTATGCTGTCTATGTCGACATTTGTTCCTGTAACCATACACGTACTGTCCAAGTGTGCGTCTCATTAAATGTTATAAAAAGACCACCGTAGTTCCAGTACTTCTTGAATTCGAACAGTGTGAGTATGAGTGATGTACTACCAACTTGTCAACTCTATCGAATCATTCTACCATTCGCGTTCTGACATTCATATACACACACATTGTCTACACTCACATTCTTGTCGGAGCCTCATCACGTTCCAGGACAAGATGACCTGTATGACCAAAACTGTGCTGGGTTTAATGAGTTGACAATCGTTACACTTTACTACACCAGTCCCAACATCTACATTTATCAACTGGTGGACATTCACGTCATTTAACAAATAAAGCGTGATTCAACAACTAGTAGCCAGTATGAGTTAACAACAACAAAACAGAGTTTTAACAACTGGTGTGCCAGCTTCCTGGGTCAACCTGCACAGTGACCATATTGAGAAGTAAACTACTGAGACCAACGTTCCTTGGGGTCTGTTACGACACACAAATACATCAACAGTACAACTCTACAGTGATGTCAGCGTGACCTGTCCTGTCGAGAGTATGCAGTAACTAGGTCAGCGTTTGTTGACACTTGGTTCGTTGGACATTTGCCATACAACTGACAGTGTTACACAGCAAGCTTGGTTGAAACATAGAACATTACACATCAGGACTGGAGAATATTTGACAGTGTTTGCGAAAGGAAATGTTATTGAACTGGGAAGTCCTACATCGATTGTTATCATTGACACAACGATGGTGCTTCTATTTCTGTGTTGGATTTAGATTAATTAGACCAGAAGTATTTGTTTAATAAAGTACCACAGTACTGTACTATTAGGCAGTGTAACTGAGCCTTCTTTACAACACATTCTTTCTGCAACACTCTATTTACATCATATTGCCATACTATTTATGCATTTATGTATTTATGTTTAAATATTTATATGTATATTTGTTTGTATCCACGGGTAGTTGTTTTGGTTGGGGGTGTCACACAACAGAGTAATCCCACGTATAATAGAGAAGTCTGATGTGGCGTTTCTATAGGTGCAATTTTCTTGATTGAAAATTTGCTGCGACAGCTGTTGCTATTAGTGTTAGCTGTGAAGACTGTACTCATTGTTGTTTTTGTAATATTCCTCTGTTCTTTAGTTTGTTTTGATTTGTCTGTAATTTGTTGGTCTTCCCTATTCTATCTTTCAGTTCTATTCTCAATTTATATTTATATACTGTGGCGTTATTTGTATTTGTTATCCTCTTGCGGTTTATCTTTTATTGTTTTTTCCCATTTGATTTATTTCATTTCCGCAAATGTTTTCATGTTCTTCTGTATAACTGTTTTGTTTTGTGCCTGATCGACATACACTATTTAAAATATAGTTGATCATATAAATTGATGTACAAGAATCAACTGATAGTTAATTGCTATTACTAAAGTTACACAGTTGATGATATAAAACACTATTTCTGGTGCACTGCACTTATATTATAGAGTGAACCAGCAACTTATAGCTGTTATTATATAAGGATTTATACAAGACCTTTGTAAGGCTTGTTTCCCACAGTGATTGGGATAGTTAAGTACTATTTTCCACAGGTTACAAAGTTATCATACAAGGTCTTGATTAAGACTAAGAAAGTGAATTTATTTACTTTTGCAAATTACTGATCTTATTAGACAAGATGTCTACATTAGATTATTTTATCACACAAGGCAGGGCTCTTGATAAGACTGGTCAGCAATTAGAAGAATGGGCAGTTGCTCAATATGACAAAGCATAGCTGCTGCTGCTGAAGAAAGAAAAGCATTGATTGAAGAAAAGAAATTGAAGCTGACTCAAGACTGAGAGAAAAAAGATTACAAAGAGAGGATGAACAAAAAAATTGCAAGAGATACAGATGAACAAAAAAATTCCAGATATGGAAATGAAAAAGAGAAATGAAAAAATGAAGAGAGAAGAAAAAATGACAGCTGCTGCAGAAGAGAGAAAATTACAAGCTGAAGCTCAAGAGAAAAAAGCAATAAGAGAACATGAACACCAAAAAGAACTTTTAGCATTTGAGTTAGAAAAGTTAAAGTTAACAAACATAAGTGATGGTAATCAAGCATCTGGTGGTAATGGTAAACCCTTTACTTACAAGGTCAAGGTACCAGCGTTCAACCCTTCCAGTGATGACATAACATTCTGGCTAAATAGATTTGAACGCTCGTGTCGAGCCCATAATGTGGACAAATCACAATATGCTAACCAGTTATCAGAAAATCTGACTAGTTTAAGTTTGGTTGAAGAGGCTGACAAAGATAACTATGATGTTATTAGGGCAGCCTTATTAAAGAAGTATCAGTTGTCTGAAGAGGGTTATCGGAAGTTGTTTAAGACAATGGTGCCTGAGGCAGGTGTAGAATTCTCAGAATTCATTGCAAGGACACGTCTTACATTTGATCGTTGGATTGAGCTATCCAAAACAGAAAAGACTTATGAAGCCCTTATGGACTTGAACTCAGAGACAAGATTATGTCAAGTATAAATAAACCTTTCCTCGAATTCTTACATGAGCGTAAACCTAAGTCTCTAAAAGAAATGGAACAGTCTTGTACCCAATACGTCACTGCACATCCGGACGTAGCTATTAGCAACAGTAAGGTTAAAGAAGGTATGCCAGTTGCTTCTGCAACACCATACAACCCTAATCACTCTCACAAATTCCAAGGACCTCAAAATCAGTTTAATAAAAAAGGTAACTATTACAGTTATCAGAACCAAGGTAACCAATCATTTCAGGGTTCTTCTTCGAATACCTGGAGAAGAGCTGACAGCCCTCGATTCAGGGGTGGTCATAATTACAGGAACTTTCGCAAAGGAAGTCATTCTAGAAACTATCCAAGTTTTCCTTCATGGAGACAACAGTATCATAATTACCGAAATACTCATTATAATGAATATGATGATAGTAACCAAAGGAGCTATGATTCAAACCCGAGTAGGGGTTATAATAGTGGAAACAAGGATAAGTACAGAGGCAATAATAACAGAGGTAGAGCACAATTCAAAAAACATAAAGCTCATTACCAGGCGAACTCTGCACAGCAAGAGTCCCACGAAGCCTATAAACAAAATAAAGATAATGATGACTCTAATAATATGGCATGTGCCGCTTTTGATTTTGGGAGAGCATCTCAGTGCCCCCAATGCAAAACATTATTTGAGCCAACCACAGTGTCTACTTTAAGCTGTGGCCATCCTCTTCCCGCTCTTCCTGCGTCAATCGCGCATGATGGGAGAGGTTCTCTTGTCTTACACAAGGTTTAGTAAATGACAATCCAGTCTCAGTACTTTTTGATTCTGGATGCACAACTATTGGGGTTAGGCAGTCACTCATAGATCCTTCTCATTCTACAGGCAAAGTAGTCAAATGCGTAACATTTGGCGGCACCATAGAGAAATACTCTACCGCTATCATTAGGATTGCTACTCCTTTCTTCACAGGAGATGTACACGCATGTCTTTTGCCGAATCCGATCGCTGATCTTATCATCGGTCGCATTCACCGAGTCAAAGAATGCACTCCGGAGCAAATTTCCGTTTGGGAAAATCAAAATATGCAATCTGCTAATGCGGTAGTCACTAGAGCTCAAGCTCTCAATATGCCTGAAACTTCATCTGTTGAAGATAATGAAGTGCATAACCAAGATGATCCCTTGGTAATTTCTCGTGACTCGTTTATAAAAACAACAAGAAGAAGATCCGACTCTTAAGAAATTCTTCACTCTTGTAACGAAAGGTGATCCGAATAAAGATTCAAATTGTAAATCTTGGATTACAATGAAGAATGGCGTACTTGTACGTATGGTGCAAGACTCCACTAAGTCAAGTCATTCTCAGATTCTTGTACCCAAGAATTTGAGAGTTAAGATCTTACAACATGCACACGACTCTCATGTGCTGGTCACATGGGTTTTTCCCGTACAAAGTCAAGAGTTCTTGCGGCTTTCTTTTGGCCTTTTGTGAACAAGGACATACGGATCTATTGTCGATCCTGTAAAGTATGTCAAGAAGTCAAATCCAAAGGTCCTCGTCATGCTGCGCCTATTCAGGCTGCAGATATTCCTATTCGTCCATTCCAGAAAATGGCGATAGACATCATTGGTCCATTCAAGATCAAATCTGCTAGAGGACATCAGTTTATCTTAACGTGTGTAGACATGTGCACACGTTGGCCAGAGGCTATCCCTCTAAAGAGCATTACTACCACTGACATTGCAGATGCTCTTTGGCTTATATTTTCTCGGCTGGGATTCCCCGGAGAAATATTATCAGATCATGGCACCCAACTGATATCGGATACCATGTCTCAAGTAATGTCTACTCTACAGATAGAGAGATCTTTGAGTAGCATCTATCATCCTATGTCCAATGGATGGTCGAGCGACTAAATAGAACACTTAAGAACTTATTAGGGAAGATAACTGAGGATCATCCTCAAGATTGGGATAGGGTTTTACCCGCGGCCCTCTTCGCGTACAGAGAGGTCCCCAATGAACATACAGGTTTTCGCCCTTTGAACTTGTCTTTGGCGCGCGACCGCGCGGCCCAATGTCTTTGCTGCATGATCTTATAACAGCTGACAATATTGACGATGACACAAAATCTTCTTACGAGTATGTCATCGCGCTGAGACAGAAGATTATCGAAGCACGCAAATTGGCAACGTCCTCTTCTGAATTTGCTAAGCAGAAGGCAAGACAATTTGCTAATAAGAAGAGAACTTTACGACAACTTTGTCCTGGTGACAAAGCATTTGTTTTGCTACCTTGTCGTGAAAATAGACTCCTTATTAGTTGGAAAGGTCCGTACGATATAATATCGAAAATTTCAGATGTTGACTACATCGTCGATATAACGGGAAGCATAAAACCTTCCACATCAATATGCTTACGGAGTTCCATGAACGTCCTGACTATCTACAGCCTATTTTCCAGGCAACGGACGATTCTCATGTCAAACATGGTCATTACTCATCACTGTCTGTAATACAGGATGAGGAAACAAGTTTTTTCGGATGTTAATCTCCCGCTTCCAATGATCCCACTTCATTCTAGTGAATCATGGAAAGACGTTACTGTTTCTCCTGATTTGTCTCTAGGAGAACGGCGACAAGTTTCGTCTATGTACAAACATTTCAGGATGTCCTCACTGACATCCCTGGACAAACTCATGTCATTGAGCATGACATTGTTCTAACTGAACATACTCCAATTAGGGTTAGACCTTATCCTATCCCTATACATTTCCAAACACAGGTTGAAAAGGAGTTGGATGAAATGATAGATTTACAAATAATCGAACCATCCACTTCTGCATATTCTTCGCCGATGGTTATTGTTCGAAAAAAAGACAATAACATACGTCTTTGCGTTGACTATCGCAAATTGAATCAAGTTACGAAGTTCGATGCTGAACCTATGCCTTTACTAGAAGAGTTACTTACTCGTCTTTCTAAATCGCATTTTTTCACTAAACTTGATTTGTCTAAAGGATATTGGCAAGTTCCATTATCCGAACGCGCCAAACCTCTTACCGCTTTCTCTACTCCCAGAGGCCTTTTCCAATGGAATTTTATGCCTTTCGGCCTTATGAACGCACCAGCTACATTTGTACGCATGATGCGTCGAATCCTATCGTATCGGTCAGATGTCATTGCTTATCTAGACGACATCTGTCTTTTCAGCGATACTTGGGAAGATCACTATTCAGGTTTAGTTGAATTATTATCAACTCTGCGTGAGTATAACCTGACAGCAAAACCATCTAAAGCTTGTATTGGCTTTAGCGAAATTGCTTTCTTAGGCCATCGAGTAGGTCACGGTTTCTTGAAGACAGAAGACCATAATATCACTAAGATACTTAACATCTCTATCCCTAGGACTAAAAAGCAAGTGCGAAGTCTTTTAGGTCTCATACAATTTTATGGACGTTTCATTCCGAATCTGTCCTCTATCATGGCACCTCTCTCTACACTATTAAAGAAAGGGTCGCCTAACATGGTTCACTGGTCTCATGAATGCCAATCCTCACTAGAGAAGATCAAAACTATGTTTTCATCACCACCTATTTTAGTGTTACCTACAACAGATAAGACATTTGTTCTTCGTAGTGACGCTTCATCCACTGGGATTGGAGCGGCACTAATGCAAGAGTACTCTGGAACTCTGCATCCTGTAATGTATATATCCAAAAAACTTAATGCTGCAGAAAGGAATTACTCGGTTTTAGACCGTGAATTATTGGCAATGGTTTGGTCAATTCTCAAACTCCAAAGATTCCTTCTGGGCGCGCATTTCGTAGTGGAAACTGACCAAAAAGCTCTTACGGCTATCCAAAGTAAGAACTTGAAGAGCTCGAGATCAACTCGATACGCAATCGCTCTTCAACCTTTTCATTTTTCGGTACGAGCTATCCGTGGTTCAGAAAATGTGATGGCGGACATTCTGTCCAGATGCCCACATGATGCCACTTAACTGTTAAATATTGGATTTTTTAATATGTATAACTTTACAACAGTTATTTTTTGTTCTTTACTAAGATACACATTTGTAATTTAATAATAGAATGATGGTATCTCTACTTAGCGGTTTATTGATGTTTATTCACCGCTGTTCTTTGATGATTGTTTCTTCATAAATCATAAATTTAAGATTATAGTGTGAATTTTTGGTATGCATTGTATAATTACCAGAATTGTATTATACGTACATCACACCTTCCTGGAAACATTTATTCGTAGAGAAACAATTTCTCTCAGATTTTGAGATATATTCTCACCGGTCATATTAGGAATTATAGTTATTCCTGATATTTGCATCTGCGCAGTATTCTTGCGTTTTGAGCCTATTGTATGGTGCTCCTAGATGTATTTAAAAAAAAAAAAAAAATTTATTTTTTTTTTCCCGGGAGGTGTGGTAAGACTGTAAAGGGCAATTTTTACTATCTTGCAATATAATACATTTATATACTTATTATGTTCGCAAATATTTTGTGAGCAAAGTGTTTCCTTTTTAAGTGCTTAAGGAGAAGTCATTTTTGAGTTACTTCCCTTGAAGGCAGTTCCGTCATCTTCGATCGGACTCCGCGGACGAATTTAGGCCTACTGCGATTTATTCTTTGGCTGGGTAGGAATAGATTATTATTGCTTCAGTATATCTATGGCCTGAATTTATACGTAGTGTTTGTATGAGTAGGACGAGTCTGTCTTATATATGGATATCTTTACATTTCTAAGTCGAACTATGTTGGTTGTCGCTAGAAAAGGTCAAAGGCTATGCAGCGGAAGTATCGCTAGCAAGGGGTGTGATTCATGGCTGTCATCCTGTCTGGATGTAGAATTTTGATGTAGCCGGCCTATCGCCGAAAAAAATGATCTATAAGTAGATGGGGAAAAGTGATAGTCATTTAGACATGTTGTATGTACTTTACCCCAGTGTTTATTCTCTTTTGCCAAGGAATGGCAAAGTTATATTTCGCATAGAAAGGTAAAACCACAATTTATTATGAACTTGGGCTTCGCCATCGTTGTTGATAAACAGATGCACAGTGGTACTTTTGAAGAGAATATTTATTCAAAGGAAGATGACATTCCTATGTATCAGCACTAGATTATATGATATTATTCAATTACCTCTATGACAGAAGTTATGAAGAAATGAGGACATTTAACGAATGACCAATTTTGGTCTGGATCCTATAGTGAGTGAAACTCACGAGAGAAGAACAGCCATGTTGAAATTCATATACTTTGTATTTATCGAGTGAGAAAAAGGGATGCCTGTACTATCGCTCGATGAACCAAGAGATCACTGCTACATGTGAGAACCCATGTCTGGGATTCCTATATCTTTATGGAAAAATATATATATTGAACTTTACGTGAAGGGATATTCGCTAGACGAGATTAGGTCTAGGAGCCTTCCTATATATTGGTTATGGTCTGACGTGCCCAGTCAGTAAAGCCAGATGATTTACATGATGGAACTCTGAATGCTTATTTACGAATGCTCCATTATGATATTTGCCAAGCATGAATGCTAACTTAAGATGATATGCCTGTGATCAACATTATGCTGTCTATGTCGACATTTGTTCCTGTAACCATACACGTACTGTCCAAGTGTGCGTCTCATTAAATGTTATAAAAAGACCACCGTAGTTCCAGTACTTCTTGAATTCGAACAGTGTGAGTATGAGTGATGTACTACCAACTTGTCAACTCTATCGAATCATTCTACCATTCGCGTTCTGACATTCATATACACACTCATTGTCTACACTCACATTCTTGTCGGAGCCTCATCACGTTCCAGGACAAGATGACCTGTATGACCAAAACTGTGCTGGGTTTAATGAGTTGACAATCGTTACACTTTACTACACCAGTCCCAACATCTACATTTATCAACTGGTGGACATTCACGTCATTTAACAAATAAAGCGTGATTCAACAACTAGTAGCCAGTATGAGTTAACAACAACAATACAGAGATTATCACTTCCACAGGATTTCCGCCAGCTACACTCTTATTCGGCAGACCCATTAAGGGCCCGCTTGAAGCCTTACTTCAGTCTCTGACAGACGAGAAGGCGGATGAGACAGTTGTCTCAGCAAGTAAATATGTGTCGGTTTTAAAGGAAAGGTTGAAACTAGGATGGGACCTAGCAACGACCAACTTTAAGCGAGCACGCACAAAGCACGCTAACCGATACAGGAAAGTCGCGAAAGAGAGAGAATTGGAAGCAGGAGAGACAGTTTTGGTGTTACTCCTTACCGAGAACAACCAACTGAAGATCGGATGGCAAGGGCCGTTTAGCGTCCTGAAAAAGATTTCTAAGGCTAACTACCAGATCTCTATTCAAGGAAAGGAGAAGGTTTTCCATTTAAATCTGTTAAAGAGATACTTGGAAAGACCAGTGCCAACCTCCGACCATCTCCTGACGATCGCCAGAGCTGACGAAGACGATGATAGTGGCAGGGATATTCCACCGCTATCACAGGAAATCTTTCAAAAATGTCAGAAGCTGCGACGCTCTTTCAAGCGCGCATGGGAGACATTCCAGAGGAAGGAAACTTTGGGGAGTAGACTTGAGTAGGAATTGGAGAGAGATGGAGGGGGAAGATAAGAGGGAAGAAGACAGACACCCCGAAGCTACGGTTATAGGAAATTTAATTCCATAACGTAGACATGGAGTGCTTCCATATCTTAAGGGGGGACGTCCTGTCACGTAGGTTTTGATCATTAAATTGCCTATAGCGTCTTCCTATTCTTTCACCCGAATTCTTTAATTTTGTTATCTCTTTTTTTATTTCCTTTTCCTGTATATTTTGCATCCATTCGTTTGCGAAATATATTTTCATACTATTCCTTAACGTTACCTGTTTCTTTTCTCAAAAATGGAGAATCGCAATAGTGATTCTATTACATAGATGTCAGTCAGACGAGAAGTGCGATTAAGTTGCAGTTCATCTCAGACATCGAGCCGACTTGGGTCTGCACATTCAGATGACACGACACTCCTGAGTTAGATTCTCGACGTAAACGCGTGAGAATGCTAGGAGAGAGCCGACATCCGTCTGCATTTTTCACCGGTCAACAACGAGTTGCATCGGCCGAACGCTTAAGTAGGAGCGAATATTTACACCTTATAGTCGCAGTTTCAGACATTTGTCTGAAAATCCCAGCTGACACGGCTCATTGTGGGCCCCGGTCAGCGTGAGGTGCGAAGTAGTATAAGTGTCAGTTCAGAGTCGTCGTCAGAATAGCTCCGGCTTAGCGTGAAAAATCGCTCCGCACTGGAGACGGCTGTCTGAGAGTTGCAACTCACGCGCGCTCTCGGTCACTGATGGCAGTTATGACCCGCGTTAAGCTGACGTAGGTGTTTTACACGTAAAAGGGGAGATGATTTCGGAGTTTGAGAAAATGTGGGATTGTTTGCCCCTGTTTTCAAATATCCACCCAGGAGCTGAAATCTGATTTCATTTCAGTCTTCAACATATTCAGTAGACGGAACACGCGTGCTTAGCGAATGAAGCTTGTATAGTGAATTTCATAGTTCTCGTCAGATTTGTGACGAGCTTCTAACTACCTATCTAGTGAATTATCCTAGTCGTGGTGTTACCGTAGTGCTGTGGTGAGATATCATATATTATTATCTAGTATTTTGTGAAGTGGTTAAAGTGTTATTTCACTAGCTAGATTTGGTGCAGTGCGATTAATTTATAAGTCTGTAATATTTTCTAGTGTCGCATATAGTGGAAAGCATAATAAATTATATTTCTAGCTTAACAAACATGTAACTATAATGAATTTAGTTAACTGCTAACTACTCAGTCGAGTATCTTTTTCTAAACTAACTGATAAATGCTAGATGCGACATCAGTGAATATTGACGGAATACGCAGATATTCCTAATTCCTGATGATCGATTTTTGTATAACTTACTTCACGGGAAGTTTTAAATAATAAGTCCAGTTGTAGGCTTGCCGTTTAAAATGTAAAGTTATAACGAGTACATATTCTGTATATTATATTATATGTTGTTTTCTTCATTCAGTGATTACACTGGCTAACAAAAAAATTTTTTTTTTTCTTTCTCTAACATTTCTATGTTTTTCTGGTCAATTTTAATGCGCTGTTTTTAAATCTGCAAACCGTTTTTCTCTATCAGGTCGGGATCTCTAGAAATATGCAATTGAAGTTTTTTAACAACTCATACAGTATTACAACATCATTTGTACAAGAAGTGTAACAGTTATGTAGGCTTAAATTTTTTTGCAGTCGACTTTCGTCGGTGAATGGCATGTGGTACATCGCGATGAAGCATCCAACAATAATCGGCAAGCATGGTCACACTCCACCGTCCTTGATAACGTGACTCCATTACGGCGATATCTTGATGAAATCGTTCTCCATGTTCATCGCTGACTTCGCCAAGGTTGTCAGGGAAAAAGTCAAGATGCGAATGGAGCAAATGGATTTTGAGGGACATGTTACAGCCCATAATTCTGTATGCATCTATGCACTGCTTAACAATATGCACATAGTCGACAGATTTGTGATTTCCCAGAAAGTTATCGACGATCGAATTGAATGCCATCCATGCGCGAAGTTCACTACCATGTAACAAGTTCTCGAATTGTTTGTCTGCAATAACTTTCCTAATCTGAGGTCCTACAAAGATACCTTCCTTTATCTTTGCATCGCTAATTTGCGGAAACTTTTCTCAAAGATAAGTGAAAGCTTTGCTCGTTTTATCTAACGCTTTTACGAAATTCTTCATGAGCCCCAACTTTATATGTAACGGTGGTAAAATGATGCTGTCTTTGTTAACTAATGGCTCGTGTATTACATTTTTATGCCCGAGCTGCATACGATCCCTGATAGGCCACACCTTTCTTGCATAATGTTCCTGTCTGTTGCGGCTGTCCCATTCACATAGGAAGCAACAAAATTTAGTATACCCAGTCTGCATGCCCGTGAGAAGTGCAATGACCTTTAGGTCTCCACAAATCCGCCATTGGTAGTCATTGTACTTTATTTTTGCCAAAAGTATAGCCATATTGTCATAAGTTTCTTTCATATGAACAGAGTAGGCGACTGGAATTGATGAAAATAAATTTCCATTATGCAATAACACGGCTTTTAGACTAGTCTTGGAAGAGTCGATGAAAAGTCGCCATTCGTTGACTATGTGCTCATGACCGAGGTGCACCATTAGACCTTTTACATCTTTGCAATAGCAAATGTCATCATCCATCTCAAAGTATTGAACAAGTTCTCTGTGTCTATGACGAAATTTAGATATCGGAGTATTGGGCGCTAAAAGATTCCATTCTTTGAGTCGCGAACCGAGTAATTCCGCTTGTCCTTTGGTGAGAGCGAGATCACGTATTAGATCTGAAAGTTCTGAATGGTTAATTAAGTGAACACCATCATTCACCGGTATATAATCCGAGTCAGAATTAGTTTCTAAAGCAGGTAAACTATCACTTTCTGATGGTTCATTCACGTCCAACGGATATTGTTCTGGTGGAACTGGGATCGGACACGTGATTGGATCATGAGGCACTGGTTTCGAAACCGATTCAATATTTGGATAAACCACAGACTTTCTAGTTTTAAAAGTGAAACCATAGATATTTGTCAAGCAGAAGTAACAATCAGTAGCGTGATTTGTCGGTTCACGCCATATTACTGGCACTCCAAAAGGCATCGACTTATGCTTCGGCGATTTTCGTAACCAACCTGCCAATGTATTTGCACAAGTCGAACAAACTGCATTTGGCTTCCAAGATTTATTTGCATCATCAACTTTCGAATCGAAATAAAGTTCATATGCTTTCTTTAGCAATGGTGTAAAGTTTTTCTGGTGAACACGATCGGTAAAATATCCGCACACGTAACAGAACAGATCAGCCGAATTTCTACAACTTCTAGAAGCCATATTTCACTCAGAATTATTTCAAAATACAGTAACTATTTGAAATATAACGTAACATATGTCATGCATCTTTTAGCAGTATAAAAAAGTAGAATTATTTTGCATTTTATTAATTTTTAAAAAGTTATATAGTAAAAATGAAACGGAGCAAATAACGGTTTCCCAAAAATATATTTATTCACAAATATCTTAAGAACCCGACGTGATAGAGATAAACGGATTTCAAATTTGAAATCAGCGCAAGAAACTGACCTAAGAACACTTATTCTTATATAAGAAAGAAAAATGTTGTTTTTCCTGAAAGTAGACACCGATCTGACATTCCTTAAATTCTAGAAACCAAAGCTAATGACATTGTGCTCTGCTAACTTTCGTGCCTGGACAAATTTTATGTGACTTAACAGACATCCGAAAAAATAAGAACACCCAAGGAATCGTTCCCTGAGACAGAGAAATTCAGTACGTCTTGTTGGAACTGGGGATTTCTTGGTCGAGAACTGCATTTACGGGTCTGTGTGAAGGTCCTAGAATTTATTATGTTCCCAGAGGCAGCGAGCAAAGCTGAAAGTATAGCTGTGAGCACATGGCCATGGCTGAATGAATAAGAGTGTACGCAGGTCTGAGTGGTATTTTACCGTTGTATTATTGTCACCCATTTGCTGTCTTAACTTTTTTTAATCTGCAGAAGTTGTTACTAATGCTAGAGTTTCTTTTTCTTAGGCTAAATCAGATTATCCAACTCTGTTCATACATTTACGAGAAAGAAAGAAACCTCTTAGACTCACCCTATGTATCTATAACTCTTTGGGCCATCATCTGTTCTCTTAACGGGGCTGTGGGCTAAATCTAGAGTAAGATTCTAACGGGCTATTATCCGTGTAGCATTTTCTTGAATTTTATGACTATTTGTATATGGTTTTTTTCCTTGATGAAATTTTTGGTGTTGTGAGAAGATTTTTTTTTGATGATAATAATAAAATCTCTCTTGAACTAAATCAGTGCGTTGGTCAGCTCGTTCTAATATATATATATTCATTGCTATAGATTTCCCACGTCTGTGTGTTTAACTGTCGTCACGTGTATGTGCGTGCCCGTGAGTAGATAGAAATATAGGTAATATATAAGTGTTTAGACTGTCTGACGCTGTACAAGCTGTCGTAGAAGATAGGTGAGAGAGAGAAGAATTGTTTTTTTTCGCTTTCAGAGACAGCCTCTATATCACAGTCTATCATCTCACTTGTGGGAATTCTATTTCATTTTACTAACTCCTGTCATAGGGCTGATGCTGTCACAGGGCTGTGCAGGTGGGATCTGTTTGCACCAATACTGTATCTGTGGTATAGATGGTATCTCAATTCTTAAGAGAGAAACAAGGCGGTGGTATTTCTTGGTCACTTTTTTCAGACCTTTCATTCCTTACTCTTCAGCTGTCAGTGGAGCATAGGCCCAGAATAAAATTCCAATCAACTCGTCCTGTCACGTGTCATCTGATCTAGGTCTTTTCTTCATAGATTAAAACAAATCTATGTCATGTAGAGGTGGGCAAATCGACACACTCCGCTGTTTCGAGACAGTCGGCTCAGTGATTTAAACTGTGTCGACACACTGTTTCGACACAACGGCACTATTGCCCGTATCGGGGAGAAAGAAGTCTCTAATAGACAGTATACATTACTATACATGAACTGTGTGAGACAATCTCCTCTATTTTTTCTTGCGCGCTACTGGCGTGTGTGAAAATCTATGGCATTTCGTGTGACCACAATTCAATATTTTTACACAAGTCTTCATTATGATAAAATAAAACGGAGATATGATGATAGCTGCAGTATATGTGAAAATAATAAAAAAAACAACAATAATAATAACAGTAATAATAACACATGATATCAAACTAGAGTAAGCTAGTTTTGGTAGACAATGATTCAAATTCACACCGAGTACACATATATCAGCACAGCTAATAAAGTGTCCATTACATTTATACGAACACACGGACACTTTCACCTTTAACATAGTGCCTAAAACATTGACAACTGCAGCACTGACACAATTTCCAGTGTCTATAACTTCTCAGCAAAAATAATATCACTTGTAAAATCAAGTCATCATAACACATCCCTGAAAAATATGACATGTTTGATATTCCATACTAATGTTCCGAACGGTTGACTCAAATTTTACAAAGGCCCACGGAAGGTGAGACAGTGAGACAGTGTGTCTCTGCAAAACAGCGAGGCAGACAGGAACTGAAACTGTTTCGAAACAACAAGCAGGCTGTGTGTCGGAGCTTTCGGACTCAATGCTGTTTCGAAGCATTGTTTCGACATACACACACACACAGTAGCCATCTCTAGTGTCATGGTCTTATCTCTTATTCCATGTTGTACGTATTTTGTTGTCTCCCTCAATTCTCTTACCCTGGTGATCCAAGAGCAAAGACTTTCTTGTAACGCTACCACTTGCTTTCCTCAATGTGTGTCTTATCGATTGCCACGTCGTATCCTCATCCCTGTTCTTCTGTGTCTTATAGTTCTTGCTATAACTTCCACTTTGGTGATCTCGTGGGTGCGTTTCCGATCCCTCTATTCTGCGCGGTGTCATTTTATGAAAGTTTGTAACTTTTTTGTTGCCTTGGTTGCCGTCTTGTTTTTATTCTCCATGTTACGGAGCCATACTGTAGATCAGTCTTGACACTTGAGTTGAAGATGCTTTTATGTGTCATTGTCTTGATTTCTGTTGATGTTCATATATTTCTCAGTGCAGAGAAAACCCCTCTTGCCGTTTGATTCTTATTTTGATGTCATTGTCTGTTCTCCCAACGTTCATCATCATCATCATTTATCGTCGACTATATTGCTGTTATACCCTGTTCAACCAAAGAGGTTATAATTGGGGTATATTGTGTGACTCTCAACGTTGTTCGATTGCTGTCTAGGTATATCTACAATACAACATCTTGTAAGAATGTATCACTTAACGCAGTCTGGCTATCTTTTGTCGCATGTCTTCTTCTTCTTCCATCCTTAGCCACCGACCGTCAAAGCAGTCAGTGGCCATTACGCCTAGTGGCGTCTTAGGGCAACAGCAGATAGGTTTTCTTTGCCATTGTTTCCCATCACGCCTATTGGCGTCTTTAGGGCAACGGCAAATCATTCCATCTGCTGTTGTTTCCGTAATCGAAGTGACTGGCAAACGGGTGATCAGCCCGTTGGTATTGTCGCATGTATTATCCTTATATTTATCTTTACCCTGTGTTTGTCAGATCCAGTTACCGTGACCTCTCATCAAGTTTTCTCATTTTGTCTTGAATCTTGTTTCAGTTTTGGTACAAAAAAGCCCTTGGTAATTTCCCCTAGTGTGTTTAGTGTTCAGCCATCGAGGTAGTTTCCCCTAGTGTGTTTAGTGTTCAGCCACCGAGGTAGTTTCCCCTAGTGTGTTTAGTGTTCAGCCATCGAGGTAGTTTCCCCTACTGTGTTTAGTGTTCAGCCATCGAGGTAGTTTCCCCTAGTGTGTTTAGTGTTCAGCCACCGAGGTAGTTTTCCCTAGTGTGTTTAGTGTTCAGTCATCGAGGTAGTTTCCCCTAGTGTGTTTAGTGTTCAGCCACCGAGGTAGTTTCCCCTAGTGTGTTTAGTGTTCAGCCATCGAGGTAGTTTCCCCTAGTGTGTTTAGTGTTCAGCCACCGAGGTAGTTTCCCCTAGTGTGTTTAGTGTTCAGCCACCGAGGTAGTTTCCCCTAGTGTGTTTAGTGTTCAAACATTCCAAGTGTCAAATCCGGATATTTTCCCCAGAAGAAAAAAAGGCGTCAGCCGTCCAGATTTCCTGTGGTTCTCGCTGTGTTGCGTCATAAGTCTCCTGAATAGAGGATCTTCCTTTATCTTGAATTATTTGCTTTTTGGTTGAGCTGTTCGTGTTGTCGTTGAAGTGTTTTTTTTTTTCTGCTTAAAGTTTTTGCAAGTTTAGACGCAGTCCACGCGCCCAACCTTTCTTAATTGCCTGCTGCGACATTTCTGGTAGGGCACAATGCTACTTTTTTTTTGGCTGCGTTTTCGAGTCCCAGTAACCATCAGGCGATCTGAACTCTCGAGTGCGTGTGTTATATATGAGCCGACCCGTGAATTGACTTAACGCACGGACAAATGCCACTCTGATCTATCGAGCTCACGCTGGGACAAAAAATACAATAGTGCAACTAGAGAAATATCAGACGTTTTCTCGAATTCTCTTGGGGAAGGGGGAAGATAAAACATTACCAAGCCAGTGACAAGCAGAAACTTGTTATCATCAGTACTTAACCTTTTCCCTTCATGGCAGTTTGTAGGTTTTATCCAGGCATACAAGTGGAGTTTGTTTATTACCACAGGGTCCGAAGAATTGACTGACGACTGTGTTCAAGCGTTGTAAGTCTTAAATACAATACGTGTGTAGGCAGACAGACAGACAGCCAGCCAAGATTAGATTAGAGATAGATGGACGGACGGACAGACAGACAGACATAGATTGCCACGTTTCGCGAGGCGCTCCTCGTTAAAGCTAGACACAGGGTCCGTATATACAGGATCGTGTGGTGTTATGTTATAATTTTTGTTTATATTGAGTGAAGTGGAGGTAATGAGGAATTCTAGCTATAACAAAATTGACATCATCATTTCGTGAGGCCATCATTCCCTTTTTTTAGCTTCTTATGGACATAGATCCACCATTGCAGATGACCGTCGCGTGGAGACAGCTAGTGGGGCAGAAAGGGTCACAGATTGTAGGAAGAAACCAACTGCAATGCTAGGCTTTTTTGTGTGAAATTCGTGCCTTGATAAAACCAACGTCTGTCATATGCATCGTTAATTCACTTGACCTATTTCATTTTCTTGTAGTCTTAACTGTATTCTCATGCTGAGGCGTACTTAAAGTATTTGACACACGGGGCTTATCCTACTTTTTGCTCTACCCCCCTTCTCAATTAAGAAACACACTTTCAAGTATATTTTTAACAGTAAGCACTATCATAAAAGTGTCCGATGGCACACCCTCTCCTGAGTCTCATCCGGGACGGATCACCCCCGCACCCTCCTTAGTACGCCACTGTTCTCACGTACTTTTCTAGAATGTACCCGGTGATGGTGGATCTGTTAGTATTTGAAGAGGTGTTTTCGTCGAAGCGTTCTTGTCTATTATTCTAATCATTGTCTGGTTCCGACTTTTCTCTGCAGTGATGTTTCGAATTGTATCTATTCTTGTGTTGTTAGTTACACCATCTCAGTCAATGGGACTGATCAGATAAAAGCAAGCAACTCTTTCTTATTCCCAACAATCAATCATTTCGTTTGCCACGCCTAAAGAGACAAGAACAACAAATCACTGTTTTTCAACATCACGCATTATATTTGTGCTATAATAGTTGTAAACGAGGCATGGAGTCGGTCATCAAACTTTATAAAGCTGTGACCTAGCATAGGCAGAGTCTCTAACACTTCATTCCAGTGGCGTAACTACCGCCCAGGTGAGCCAGGCACATCTTTGGGACACCAGCAAAGAGTGGGCCCCAGAAAGAAGTGATTGGAAGGAACCCTGACACACACTCATATATATATATATATATATATATATATATATATATATATATATATATATATATATATATATATATATATATATATATATATATATATATAGTTCTCTGTTTACGCGTGTTTTATTTACAAGGATTTACACACACACATATACATATATATTGTGTTAATCTCCTTTGTGCACTGTGTTAAACGTCATAGCATGTCCAAGTTTCTTGATACAGAAATGAAAGGGGTAAAGGAGACATGGACAGATCTAGACCGGATGACGTAGGACATGAGGACCTGGCACACATGTGTTGAAGGCGGATGTTCCTTGGAGGAGCTGAAGGCTACTGACGATTATGAAGTAAGCAATTACATTTTTTTAAATACAGATTTACCGTATATTGTGTTGAGTCCATTTTATAAGGTGCGCCCCACTCTATTTGTGCCCGGGTAACCTTTACATTGTAGTTACGCCACTGCTTCATTCCATTTCTGCAGTATGTGCTATGAGACGGCCTTTACCTGTTGCCAGTTTTACATATGTATGTATGGGACCTAAGACGCAGAAACAGTGATAAAGGCAGTCAGCGACCCATAGCTAGACTGCTTGCGTCAGGGTCAGCGACCCAGAGCTGACCAAGACCCTATTCCCACCTCCAAGTGGTGATCCTGGAAACAGGCTGCATCACTGCAGTCTGGCTGAGAGAGTAGGGATCGAAGAGGGAAGGCTAACCCGGTCTAAAAAATGCCATGCTGAAATCGGATGTGTCGGGCCGAAAGGCGCCAAAGATCGCAGCTTTGCTGTAAACGGCGACACAACATAACAAACGTCCTTTTCAGGATGAACGCAGAAGAAGAAGACATCTGTATGTGAAACATAATAGCCTCATCTGTTATGCCAAACCTTTTCTTCCCCCCTTGTTCATTAATCGACGTTTCCCCTGTTATACGGTATATAGATGTCCTATGTACACAGCAGCAGCGGCATCCGAATTGTTTCAGAACTGTCACTGACAGAATAAATCGATGAAACAATTAAGCAGTACAAAGACGTCGACTTTCTTGCTGACGAATGAAACTGAAACTGAGACGGTTTTCCGAATTCGATTTTGTTTCTTCTTTAGTGTAGGCGGAAATGATAATTTAATTTCGCTTTTGGAAAATTGTTATGTTGCGTAGACGTTGTCTGCAAAGAAATATCACTGACAGCAGTCGAAAAAAAAGTAGTTCCTCCCTCCCCCCTTAGTTGGTTAGACGGTAGTTTGTCTCCATAAACTAGGTCTGATGAAAGTACATAGGACATGTTATTCTTTGATTCGTTATGTGTCTGTGATCTATGGGAATAATAACGAGGGAGTCTGTGAAAATGTGACGTGACAGTTTCTCCTAAAATGATGTGAGAAAATCGGGTAGGCTACAACAGATAAATTGTTGTCTACGTATATCCTATGAATAGTTGTCTGCGTATGTCAGATCTCCAATTGTGGTAAGAGGGTTAAATTAGATGATGCAGTGGGGGAAGAGATAGAGAGAATAATGTTGATCAGTGCTTCTTAACCTTTTGAAGTTCCTAAGAAGCCTCGCATCCCTCGTCTAAAGAAGCCTCGCATCCCTCTTCTTAAGAAGCCTCGCATCCCTCATCTTAAGAAGTCTCCCAACTGTGTGTAACAGAATGGGGCGACCCTTCTCGATCTCTGTTTCATTACGGCAGTATCAGTTACATTTTTGAACTGATTTTTATTGCGTGCTTTCAATTGTCGCACTTTTTTTCTTTCTCTGCTATGTGTAGCAGATATTTTGTATTTTCCTTCTTACACCCCTCTCAGAGATATTTCGTCTCGTCTGTTTACCTGATCATCCCTGCTGAAGATAGTAGACAAGTGATGCAAGGTTGAAACGACAGGCATATTCTCTTGTACGCAACCTTGGCCGCTACCGATTAACACGAAAATCGCCAGCGTATTTGTCTAATTGCTTATAAAGCCAGGGTGCGCGACATATAAGAGATTACTTGTCTGGGTGACACGTTTTGGACAGACACGGATGACCTAATCGCTTCCTATCCGACTTGTAATGACAAGATTACTTTAGTTAGTAATAAATTGTTACATCTGAAACGCATTGTCGTATGAGTTTACAGATGTGTTGGTGAGTTCGCCTGCCAGGGATCGGATGTTTTCATACCATATATGGGAAAGGTGACCTCTACATTACGTTCAACATTTTTCCATGTCAGGAATATTTTGAAATCGCCCACCCAACACGCATGTTTGAAAATGATTGGAGCTTTTGAGTAGCCCATAACAAACAGATGCGGGGGAGAACAGTGAATATAACCTGGCGCTTTTCAAGTCTAGTTCACTGTGAGATTCACGCTTGCCAAGACACAACCAGAGTTCACAGAAGTTAGAATTCAGAATTTCCATTTATCAGGCCTGACTTTGTGGAACAATCTTGAAAGACTTACATAGCCCAGGCAACCAATTTTAATCAGGAAGGCCGAGGAAATTGAAACAAACGAAGTCATAGAGGGAATTATCTTATAAAAAGGAACGACCCCAGTACGCATGTAAGAGGCCTAACTTTATTCATCCGATTAAAACGTCTGTTAGCCAGGGTTGGCGTAAGTTGTCATTTTACATTCTATATTTTTCATTACTAACATGTGAACTAATATGGATATATTACCATGTGAATATTAATATGTGAAAATCGCTAGTGGATGTCCAAGTCATTTGAGGCTAGCAACCTCAGCGTATAGAATGATGATTTCATGAACCACCACTGCACGGGCTGGTGATTGCTTTATTGCTAGTTTCTTAAAGAGAACTAAAAGCAAAAGGTAATCCTATGTTCCATATGGAACAGGGAGGGAAAGATGAAAGAAATAATGTACATTCTAAGTATAATACTTACAGTTTCAAACCAGTGTAAATGTCTATGTAAACATATTCACTTTAAACTTAATGAAAGTTTCAAACTTTTCAATCAGTGTAAATGTAAATGAAAACATATTCAATTTATATTGTAAACACTTTTCAAACAGTGGAGATGTAACTGTAAACATATTCTATCTGTACTATTAACCTTTTCATTTAAATGTAAAATAAAGATAAAGATACTCAATTTAAATGTAAAGAAAGTTTTCCCTCGAGGGATTAAGTTTAATTCTCATCGAGGGTAAATTCTGAGTTAGATGGGATGGTAAAATAGGAGAAAGAGGACCCATAACTATGAGCTGGAAAACGCAATACTCAGGAGAGCGTTTCGTTTCTTTTTTTTAACCATAGTTGGTGGTACCAGGAGGGTACTAATCTCTGGAACAAAGTGAGGGTAGAAGTGGACTGACGTAGAAATGCGGGACCAGCTTGGCAGTTATTCCTTGATCTGGGAACGTGCTGCACCTTTAAGCTTAACCAGAGACGTGAGAACTTCAGTGACCTATCTGTTCAGAACCCATCAGAGAGAGCAGAAACTATTATTGGCAGCTAAGTGAAACGTATAATCTGCCAAAGTGAAATTTTTTCTAAAAAAACCTACTATCGTTCAATGATGAACCTTTTCTTTTAAACTATTCAATTATTTTAACCCTTGTTAAAACTAAATGGTTATTAAATCTGTTATTTGTTAATATACAAATTTAACTTCGATTGAATCATTTTAAATGTACTGCATGTTTGTCTCAGTCAATTTACTAAACACACTCTAAACAAAGCTATACCAGAATAATAAGAATTCCACTGAGTAAATCAGGGTGGGGGCTTAAGGAGCTAAAATTAAACATTGCTTAATTCTAAACAAAAGTTGTCGGCAGATCATAGAATTAACGTGCTCAGCCAATGCAGCATTGTTTTCGCTTTTCTGAATATCTTGCGAATCCTACCTTGAGATAGAAGTGTCATTACCCTTCTATTTACAAATCTGCCAAGAGTAATCTTGTGCGAAGGTAGACACCTTTGACGACCCACTTTAGATACTCTTGAGTTTTGGTCACTGTTGGACCACTACTGCAAAGCAGGGAGGCAATACCGTCACACTGTGACGAAATAGTTCGTTCTAGTTTCTCATCTTCAATTCTCTCCGACAATGTTACTCCATCATTCATTCTACTTGCTCATTCTTCCAGTATTGTTGTTTACACTTTCATCAGTCGAGGTTATCAACAGAATGGGCCGGACGCAACGGGTGACAAAGATGGGTCATCTTTAATTGATAAGTCGCTCAGCATGAAAATAGACCTATTTGTTTATATTATTTTTAAATGTTATTGTTATTTGTTGAGAGTGATAAACGAGCGCAGAACTCATGGAAGACTACTGAGATGTAACTTCTTAGAATGATTACGAAAATAATAATAATATAATAGCCCCTTCAGTCACAACTGACTATGGGAATGCACCCCGGAGCTGACAGCCCTCAGCTTCTTATTTTCCTGGTGTTCCTTCCGACGCTTTCTCATCCAGTGGCGTACTAAGGGGGGTGCGAGAGGGCGGTCCGCCCCGGGTGACAGCCAGGAAAGGGGTGCCATTGGACATGATTATGATAGTACTTACTGTTAAAAATACGCTTGCAAATGTTTTTCTTCAAGGCAGGAGTGTCCCAAAGGTAAGTTCCGCCCCGGGTGTCAAATATTTTAGGGACGCCTCTGTTCTGCTTGCTATGAGAGCTTCTTTTCGTCCAGTCTAAGGGAAAAAAACTCTCTTTACCCCAGTCTACGACATAACTGGTAAACAGCACTGGGGGCAGTAGGCTTTGAAGAGACGTTATCGCCTGCGCCTGCTAGCATGCTGCGTGAAGAAGAAGAAGTGGTTTCTGTAATATATTCTCCGGTCTCCTCATTTAGTCACCAGTTAGTAAGTAGAACAAGTTGCAGATCACGATCTCCCATTGAACCATATGAGGTAGTGTTCTTTTAAGTGCGTCTCTCCGACGGAGAGTCCTGTTGTTCAATACCCGTTAGCTCCCCAAGGAGCACATGCCTTCAACAAACACATGCCAAGTCTTCCTGTCACGTGCCATCAGCTCAAGTTCTTGTCAATCATTTTTACCCGTCTTCAGTTCTCTTCTGCATGTGTTTTGTATGTGTGTGTGCCTACGTCGTCCTCTATTTCGCAAGGACTTATTTGTAATGATATCAAAAGGTTTCCTCAATGTATGTCCTATCCGTCGCCAGTGTAGTCCTGTTGTTAGTTTTCTCAAAATCGTGTTTGTGTCAGCAGACGTTCTCATTACTAAATGACATACAATCAAAAGATCCGGAATTCACGTCACATCAGCGACGAGATCGATTAATGAGACACGACCGTTCACCCAACAACCGGAGAAATCTGAGACATCAATTGATCTTAGTTGTTCTGTTTTGTTTCGTTTGTTTATTTTTCAGCTTTAAAAAATGTAATTTGTATCCAAAACATATTTTAATAAGAAAATAAACGTTTTAAAACTGAATTTGACATATTAAAAATGTTTTGTATTCATGTATTATCGATTAAAATAATTATTTTGTAATGACAATAAATAACAGTTACGTGAGCTGTCAACAATTTATCTTTAACTGTGCCGAAAAGTGAAAAAAGTTAAAAATTCTTTCTATAACCCCATTATATCCATCCTGAGTTTACGTACAGGTCTCTAACTACGTTATCACCATCCTGAGTTTAGGTCATCATTGTCTCTAACTAGATTATCGTCATCCTGAGTTTAGATCATCATTGTCTCTAACTGCGTTATCATCATCCTGAGTTTAGATCATCATTATGTACAGGTCTTTAACTACGTTATCATTATCTTGAGCTTAGGTCATCATTGTAAGCAGGTCTCTAACTGCGTTATCATCATCCTGAGTTTAGATCATCATTGTCTCTAACTAGATTATCATCATCCCGAGTTTAGATCATCATTGTTTCTAACCGCGTTTTCATCATCCTGAGTTTAGCTCATCATTGTCTCTAACTAGATTATCATCATCCTGAGTTTAGATTTTTTTTTTTTTTTTTTTTTTTTCTTATCCAGCGGCACTTGGGCTTTCAGCCCTTCGGCCCAATGACATGTCATTGCGAGGCTGGGGAACCTGAGGACTTTCCTTCCAACCCGGTCAGGAGCTTCGCTCCTTCCCATCCACAGAGGGTTTATCACAGGAGCCGTTCAGGCTATACAGTCAAATTTCCGGCCGTAAACATTTCTTCAAACGCCGACGCCCGGGTTTGAACCATGAACACCTGGTCGCCAGTACAACGCCGAAGCCATTACACCAGCGCGGCTCCCCCTGAGTTTAGATCATTATTGTATACAGGTTTGTAACTACTTTATCATCATCCTGAGTTTAGATCATTATTGTATACAGGTCTCTAACTACGTTACCATCATCTTGAGTTTAGATCATTATTGTATACATGTCTCTAACTAGATTATCATCATCCTGAGTTTAGATCATTATTGTATACAGGTCTGTAACTACTTTATCACATCCTGAGTTTAGATCATTATTGTATACAGGTCTGTAACTACTTTATCACATCCTGAGTTTAGATCATTATTGTATACAGGTCTGTAACTACTTTATCACATCCTGAGTTTAGATCATTATTGTATACATGTCTCTAACTAGATTATCATCATCCTGAGTTTAGATCATTATTGTATACAGGTCTGTAACTACTTTATCACATCCTGAGTTTAGATCATTATTGTATACAGGTCTGTAACTACTTTATCACATCCTGAGTTTAGATCATTATTGTATACAGGTCTGTAACTACTTTATCACATCCTGAGTTTAGATCATTATTGTATACATGTCTCTAACTAGATTATCATCATCCTGAGTTTAGATCATTATTGTATACAGGTCTGTAACTACTTTATCACATCCTGAGTTTAGATCATTATTGTATACAGGTCTGTAACTACTTTATCACATCCTGAGTTTAGATCATTATTGTATACAGGTCTCTATCTGCGTTATCGTCATCCTGAATTTATGTCATAATTGCACACAGGTCTGTAACTGCGTTATCATCAGCTGTGTAAATAAGTCATTGATAGCAGTTCTTTACCGCACAGGTTCCCAGCTTTTGTAGCGTACGACACAAGACACACTGTAGACGTGGTCTTGCGATACATAGTTTATGATTATATTATATTTACTCTATCTCAGAAAAAGGAGACATCGAAAACCAGACCATGGCGTCTTTTATTTTAGGACTTGCGCCCTAATATAACTGACGGACATTATGTCCATGCTGAGCGAGCGTGCCTCGCCAAAACAGGCAAACATATAAAAACAAAAAGATATCGCAATTTACAACAGAGCTCGTGGTTTCTATACACCGATGTGTCACGGCACACCGATGTGTCACGGCACGAGGGTTAAGGATGTTTGCGCTTGCGCGTCTTCTCTAGGTGTATTATCTTTCAGAAATGTCGGGGGATAAGTATTTCTGAAGCGTCCGACTGGTACAGTGGTTAGATCGCTTGCCCCTCACGACAAATTTACTGGGTTACAGGTTGGCCAACCGTGTCGCGTCACGCTCCAGTCTACCCAGCTGTAAATGAATACCTGACTCCAAAATATGATGGGAAATAATTATGTTGAGCTGGTTCTGCTGCACCACCTGATGACGTCACTCATTCTCATATGGTCATCTCAATCTCTTCCATTCTGTGATAGGGCCGGAAAGACACCCGGCTTACCCCTTCACGGGAAGACACCCCAGCTTCCCCCTTCATTGTGAGTGGCACATTTATCGCCCATATTTTAGAAGTGCGCGCAGCACGCTCGTATGTAAAAAGTCTTCAAGATTGATGAAAAGGCCATAGTAATGCCTTAAAAATTAAGTTGTGGTGTAGAATTGTGTTTTTGCTCTAGAAATAGTTGTGTATATTTCTGTTGTCGGCCCTTCTAAAGTAAAGATAGTGAGTGTTATGTATGCGGCCAAATCAATACGCCTAGCGCGCAATAAATTGAGTGATTCGACCTGGGCTTATAAAAGAAATAGCGAGCCAGCAGCGACCTTTCCTAGTATCAGCCGCCCAGAGAGAGCAGACGAAGTAAGACACACAGAGCCAAGCTGTAAATGCCTTGAGCACGTGAGTTAATTTAAATTAGAATTAGTTTTCTATAATTCTGAAATTATACCGATGTGGCTATTTTAATGTTTAGTGAAACAAATAGATAGATGTGTTCCTTAAGGAAATGTCTTTTTAGGGCATTATGATTTAGTCTCGAAATGATAGATGAGTGAAAATAATGTTTGATAGGTTTTATTAGGCATGCTAAGTCCAGATTGCGGCTGTAAGAGCGATTATTTCAGTCATCAGACCGGGCAAGAAAGGCGAAGATAGTATGAAAGTATTTTGTACATGAAACTGGACAGAAATGTTATCAGAAACTGCAATTTAGATAATATTAACTAGTTGGGAAGATGGCAACCGGAAGAGCCACGTGGTGATTGTATAAAAGCGGCGCGAGGAGTCTGCAGTAACACTCTTAGTTATCAAGCCTATAATGTTACGCAGTTTTATATCGTGTGAATCGACACGTGGGTGAAAGTATGTTAAATGTGATTTTCCCCAGTAATAGAAGAGAGAGTTTTCGTGGTAAATTTCCTTTATGTGATGACTAGTTCTAGTTGTTAAGTCAAGAGTAATTTTATTGTATTCTTTGATGTAAAAGTAATTGAGTGTATTTCACGTTTATTGATGATTCTACTGTATATCTTTAGTGGGTTACTTTGAAGTGAGAATATGTATTTAGATTTCTGGAGAGCGCGAGGCCACTCCTTTGTTGAGACATGTGTTTCTCTGGTTGCTCCCGGCGGAGCATGGAAACACCAATGCAGCTGGTGTCCATTACAGGCCCACAATAAGCATTTTTATGCTATTGCTGTGGTTGTTTCGGTGACGGTAACGATGTGTTTCATGTGATGAGTTCTCAGTCTCATCAGGGATCGTATACGACACGCTTGTTACCAGGCGCACCAGTCGCCACTTACGACATGTTCAGAGGGCAGTGACGAATATTGAGATGGATCAGTTCGAGGTGGTGGTTTACTCTTATTACTGAGAGTATTTGATGTACATGTAGTTGAAGAATATTATTTTATGTCCATTTTATTATTATTTAATTATGGTTATGTGAAGAATGGTTTGTGAGAGCACGTGGGCTCACTTGGAGATATATATTTCTCTTCTCCGCTCCTGTGGGAGCATGGGGCCACCAGTGTGGTTTCATCCGTATGAAGCATTCAGATGCTCGTGCAGTAGTAGTTTCGGTAGCAATCTGTGTTACACGGTGAGGTTGCCAGCCTCATGCACAACACCATACTAGTCTCATTGGACAACATGCATGAGTGTGTGTGTGTGTGTGATAGCTGAGAGTGTGCCCTCGCAGTAGTGGTTTCGGTAGCAATCTGTGTTACATGGTGAGGTTGCCAGCCTCATGCACAACACCATACTAGTCGCACTGGACGACACGCATGAGTGTGTGCGTGTGTGATAGTTGAGGGTGTCAGGTAGTACACGTGGAAGGACTGTTTAACAGGTGAGAGTATCATTATTTAACTATTATGATTTTAACCAGTCGTTGCTTTGTTTGCTTCTCCAGAATTAGCAATCGGGCACATGCTGGGTGTTTTGTTTTGTTTTGTTTGCTAGTTTATTTGTTTAATGTTTGCTTCAGTGGGCTCTTAGTCACTGAATGGGTTGTAAAAATAAATACAGCCCCTGCCTCAGAATCAAGAGTTTTTATTGTTGTTCGGGTCGGTGCGAGTGTGAAAAGAGAGTGGTCACACATCACAATATAATCAGCATCATCATCTCGCCCACCCTATCACAATTCTATTTCAACTTCATGGGATCTTTGTAGTCAGACTTATCGTGACTTATGGTCAATGCACGATGAACAAATTGAAAGGGGTGCTGGCTCTTTTAATGGATGTTCAATTTAGTTCTCATGGCGCAACGCGCACCGTTTCCGTAATGTCTAAAAAATGCATCATAAAAAGATTGCAAGGCATGCGGTTTCTTGTAATGGGTGTTCAGTTTAGCGTTCACGGTGCAATGTGCGCATTATCCGTGTAGCGAAATCTGTGAGATAATCGCTTATTTCAGTAAGATTCTAGTCCTATGATAATAAATACACCCGCCCTCGGGTGTCTGACTATTTTCATCTTCAACGCCAGTAGAGCGCTGCCTTTTGTGCAGTGGAAATGCTTAAAAAATGACCCGCCGTAAAAATCTAACACGCTTTTAGTTTCGGTTTAGAAACGTACAATAAACATTTTAACATCTCGCCGATCTGCTGCACGAAACGGCGGAAAAAGTTTGAATTAACATAATATGTTAACTTTAACACTAAAATTTGTAATAATTCGGACATTTCCCAGTAGTAAGAACGAGACGATTGTAATAATAAACGCCAACACTACCAAAGTTTTGAAAACCCCTCTTCGCTCTGCAAGCGGTCTCTTTAATATATACACGCTGTGGGCAAAGCCAGCAGAGACAAACACACAGACAGTTTTCCATTCCCTCTTAGCGGTAATATTCTGACGTCACTCAAACTAGTTGGTTATTTGAATAATAGAGACAAGGGGGAAAGATGGCCGACTTGTGTAAAAGTTATATTTGACGATTGACAGTGACAAAACTGAAATTCTGAACCATAATGAAACTGATCATAAAAATCATATAGTAGTATAGCTTAGTGTCCCCTGAGCAAAAAGATATTTTAAAAAAAATATGATAGTCCAAGTATTAGCCAAGTTATTGAGAAAATACTAAATGTCTAAGAACGCTTAGACGGACAGACTGTTGTTCTTGCTCGTTACACATAACGTTATTGGGGACGATAGTTTAAAAAAGAGGCATCGGAGTAATTCAAATCCTATTGGTTGGTATACGAGTATAGGAGTAAAAGGGGGGAGATAGGAAAAATGTTAACTAAAACTAAACATCTTTTTCTATTTGGCATAACTAACGCAGACTGACCAATGGACTATGAGGCACATAGTTTGTTTGGAGTTTTGGTTTTGTTTTTTTCAAACTAAATTCAAAAAGATTTAGTAGTGCCTGCTTTCATTGGTCGGCTCTAATAGATATTGGCAAGAGGCATAGTGGTCTCGTGGCCATTTGACGAGAAAATTTTATACAAACAACTACGTTGAGAGCAGATGTGATAAATTGTAAAATTAACTACTAATTCACAATCTGGACGAGGCAGAGCAAATCTGAGGCCATATTCTTTGCCAGTCAACGTTATTTGTGACATATTTCTTTGAACTAGTGGTAAGAATGCTTTATGTATTTACATGCTTGATTAAAACTGCACAAGTTAGATACTGCTATGGGGAAAAGTGAAGGACATGCCGGGAGCAAACATTATTGAGTCCTCACATTGAACTGTATTTGACTGTTGCATATTATTATGAATTTGTATTAACTATTTTGTATTGGAAGATGTTAGGAAGCCTCAGTGTTCCATGAACACTCGTTAACATGCCTAGAGCGTTTATAATTTAGAAAAAAAAAGAAAAATCATATAAAAGGAGATGTGGTTACTCCACGTTATTGTATTGAAGCAAACTAGGTAAAAGTACAGTGGCGTATCTGCCATAGGGACCTGAGGTGTGGTCACAGAAAGGTGTGAGTCATATAATTAGGGGCTGATGCACATGAATGCACACGAGGCTGACCCCATACCTTCATGTATACATAGGGATAAGAAGTTTTGATCAGATATGAAAAGGCCAGGGTGTCTTTTTATTGCAGAGTTTTTATTTCCTGTTACCATCCGGTGACAGGAAACCTGATGAGTGAGTGAAAAGTGAAAAGTCTCCATTTAAAAGTTGCTGTCAGCTGATAGCCTGAAGGAGCTTGTGTGTGGATGCTGATCTATTATATCTGCAACGACATCCTGACTTATTATCGCCATACCAAGAATCCCAGGTGACACGTTAGCAGCTGGGACATCTGACACTTCAGCATAATAAACTAATCCTTATCAAAATAAAACTGAATTATATGGGGAATGACGAAAACAACAGCTTCTCAAAACCAATGACTATCACTAGCAGTTATTAAAGTTTTAGTCTGTGAATACACCTACAGGAACTCTATATAATAACATTACATTCATAGGACCAAGAGTCCATATTTTTAGTTAAAGCATTATATGTAAATATATTTCCTCATTTTCAAAGACCTGTCCAAAAGAGATGGCGGAACAGGCAGATTAAATTGTACAAAGAAAAAAACATTCCAATTTTAAAAGAAAACTTTAACCACATTCTTATTTATTTTCTTATAGTGAGTTAAAGTGTATTGTGTTGATGTACCATCATCTTCATTTCACCCCTAGACACTGGAGACATCATACACCAGCCACTAGAATCAAAATACGGACTGTGTGAGATCTAGGGAGGTAGCGTTAGGTTCCCTGATAATATATATCATTATCATCATCTTTTTTAGAGTCAGGGACCTACATGTGCTTGACCTCACACAGTTGACACAGACACAACTATCTTTCTTGTTAGGAATAACATCTTAACCTCCCCAGCAAAAATTACCTTTGCTACATAAATTGGTAGGCTTGTCCGGGATTTGAACTTCTAGTACTACATATATTAGGGTCCTGGTCTGGGTTTTAGCTATAACAACATTTCTATTTACCCAGGGAATCCCCATTATTAATATTGCCCAAGATTTGGGAATTGATGAAGTGTCAGAGCCTGGAATAATTAATAAAGTTGTACTTGTTTTAGAAATTTAGTTAGAACATTTTAGTATTTATCAGATGGCGGATTTGGCCAAGTTTCGCTCTGCTGCTGTGCAGACTGCGAAAGAGATGAACATGGAAGGTCAAGTTTTGATTGACTATGTCACCTCAGAATGTGATAAGTTTATTGCTAGGGAAGAACATAGGTTAGCTGAAGAGAGGAGAATGCAGTTAGAAGATGCTAGAGAGATGAAGAAATTAGAGTTGGATAGAGAGGCTCAGAAAGAAATTAAACTTTTACAAATTGAGGCTGAGAAGGAGGCTAGGGCCTTAGAGGCTGATAGAGAGGCTGAAATTAAGAGGTTGCAGTTGGAGGAGAGAAAAAGTGAAGCAGAAGAAAAACGACTGCAAAGGGAAGCAGAGGCAGAAGATAAAAGGTTACAGAGGGAGCATGAGTTGCGACTAAGGGAGTTGGAGTTGCAAGGCAATGCTCCTGAAAATGGTCACAGCCGCTCTACCTCTGATGCTACTGCTAGTCAGGGGGCCTCCAACTCAGCTATGGGGTTTCACATAGATTATTTTGTTGAGAGAGATGATGACATTAAATCATATTTAAGTAGCTATGAGGTATTAGCTACAACTTATGGGCTAGAAAAAGAAAGATGGAGCTTGAAGTTGTCACAAGGTCTTCGGGGAACAGCTTATGATGTTTTTTTCCAAAATGAGCAGGGATGACCAAGACAATTATGACTTGTTAAAGCAGGCTCTATTGTTAAGATACGAAAATAATGGTGAATTTTACAGGAAAAAGTTTAGAAATGCCAAGCTACTGTCGGGTGAGACTTATCACCAGTTCTCTGCACGGTTAGAGACTTATTTGGAGAAATGGACTGCTCTGGGGAAAACCCAAGATCTTAAAGAAATGATCCTTATTGAGCAATTGAGAGAGTCCATGGCTCCAACCTTGAGAAAGTTTCTCATGGAACATGGTGCAGAGAGGCTGGGGGAGTTACTTAATGTCGCTGAGAGGTATCAGGCAGCCCAGGCAGAGGTAGCTGGCGCCAAAAAGAAGCATATAGATAATTATAGGGCCCCACAAAACTCAAATAGATTTGATAATAAAGATCAGGGAAACAGGTTTAAGCAAAATTTTGATAGGCCACGCAATGATAATAAACATAAAAACTCACAGTTCAATGACAGGAAATATGAGGAAAGAAAACCCCTTTATCAAGGAAGATACTATTGCAAATGGTGTAAGAGAGAGGGTCATGACACCAAATTTTGTACAAGGAAACCTTCTGAATGTGCTGCTATGAAGTTGGGGGAAAAGGAAATAAAGGTAAAACCTACTGGACAGCAGGAACCTTACCATCCCCCAGTATGTGAGGACGTGGTATGTAATGGAGTCACAATTAGGTGCCTTTACGATACCGGTTTGGATTTTGATTCTGTTGTGAGTAAGCACTTGGTTAATCCGGATCAGTATACCACAGAAACAGTGGAGATACAAGGGGCGACCAAGAACCTACCACTCATGAAACTTCCTATTGCAAGGATAAATGTGAAAACTCGCTATGTGGAAGGGATAATCAGAGCAGCAGTGATAGACGCACCCATTTACCCTCTGATATTGGGATGTCGTTATGTCTTCTTGGGGAATCCCAAGAGACCTGTGGTTCTGGCAGCAGCCCAGACCCGTTCACAATCCAGAAAGGAAGAAGATGAGCCAATAAATACTCATCCAGAGGAGATGAGGAAGGCACAGGCTGAAGATAGGTCACTGAAGCCGTGCTTTCAAAAATTAATTGCGTAACTGTCATACACCTCCTAATAAAGGAGAATTTTATATGAAGAACAAATTGTTATATAGGAAGGCCGGAACTGGATCCAATGGTCACGGACAGTTGGTACTTCCTAAGGCATATAGGGCAGATGTAATAAGGAGCTTACATGTTGGGAAAGATGGTGACCATGAGAAAATAGGTACAATCTGCCAAAACGTTTCTAAATATTATTATTGGCCAGATGTAAAGATAGTTATTGAGAATTTTGTGGAGAACTGCGGCCAATTTCACGAGGGAACACCCACACGTGGGAAAACTGTTCAGGACCTAGACACGCCACGGGGCAAACTTAGGCCTGGAAATAAAAATAAGTGTAATAAAGTAGACAACGTGGAATGGGAACCCCTTTTCACACACAGTCTTCACTTGAATGTATTAAAATGGCAACTCTGTGTCGAGAACAAAAAGTGGTTTTACCCCAGAATAAGCCGACAATCCCTCGGTCGGAATTATGTGAACTGGGTGAAGGTAAAAGAGAGAGAGAGGATCTCTCACAAGGAATTTAAAGTGGGGAGAAAACCCCAGGAAACGAATAGATAGTGGTAGATTCTTGTGTGATGACAAAAGGAAGAAACGTCCTCAACACAAGGCTTCCAGTATTATGAAAAATATGTCAGAAAAATGAAAAGTCCATATGTAACCTTTTTAAGGACGTGGACAGATGAGAAGGCAGAAGAGACTGTTACCTCATCATACCAATATGTGAACGAACTGACCACTCGTTTAAAAACTAGTTGGAAACTGGCAAATGAAAATTTGAGACAAGCCAGGAAAAAGCATGCTGCTTATTATAACAAAAAAGCAAAGGATAGGGAGCTTGCTGTAGGGGAGAAGGTACTTCTTCTATTACCAGGCAGCAACAATAAACTTCAGATCGGATGGCAAGGTCCATATACAGTTTTGGAAAAGGTATCCAGAACAAATTATAAGATAGACAAGAAGGGAAAGGAAAAAGTCTATCATTTGAACCTTTTGAAGAAATATCTGGACAGACAAATCCAGGAAGGAACACACTTAATGGCCTTGTCAATTGCAACCGAAATGAAAAATGAACCGCTCACCTCATTTGAATATCCACTGAAGCCCAGTGAAACGTTTGAACAGGTGAAGATCAGTAATCACCTGACAAAAGGACAGAGGGAGAGGATTCAAAAGGTCCTGGAGAAACATACAGACGTGTTAACGGATAAGCCGGGGCACACAAATTTGTTGGAATATTTATGCTGTTTGATAGACTCAGAGAGGCTTACTTGACCGCTAGACCAACAAAATGTTGTATTGGGTGTAAAGAGTTGGAATTCTTGGGACAAACCGTACATCAGGGTAGCATGACCCCTGACCCCAAGAATCTAGAGAAACTGAAAAGAGCACCTAGGTCACAAACAAAGAAAGATGTGCGATCTTTTGTGTCGTTGTGTGGTTTCTACCAAAAGTACATTAAACATTTTAACTCTATATGTGCTCCTCTGACGGATTTAACTCGAAAGGGACAACCTGATACAATAAACTGGTCCGCACAGTGTGAATTGGCTTACCAGGAGTTAAAAGAAAAACTCACAAGCAGGCCGGTATTGCAATTGCCTGACTTGAATCAAGAATTTGTCGTGAGAAGTGACGCAAGCAATGTGGGCCTGGGCGCTACACTGTTGCAAAGGTCCTCCTCACAAGATGGGGAATTGAACCCAGTCGCTCATGTAAGCCGCAAGTTGAACAAGGCGGAAAAAAATTATTCAACAAGTGAGAAAGAATGGCTATAAAAAAATTCAAGATTTATTTGTATGGCAGGACATTTGTGGTCCAAACAGATCATTCACCTCTCGTATTCTTATCACAAGCCAAGCATGAAAATGCCAGATTATTAAGATGGTCATTATTATTACAGCCATATTCATTTCTGATTGAATATATTCCCGGCCCTCAGAACGTCGGTGCAGATTTTTTGAGTAGACATCCTTGTGATGAAAATCAGAAAAAAGAGTAGGACTTCATTTGCGCTAAATTATCTCACAGATTGTAACCTGCAATGGATGCATGTTTTAGGAAGGGAGGTGTGTAGCGAAATCTGTGAGATAATCGCTTATTTCAGTAAGATTCTAGTCCTATGATAATAAATACACCCGCCCTCGGGTGTCTGACTATTTTCATCTTCAACGCCAGTAGAGCGCTGCCTTTTGTGCAGTGGAAATGCTTAAAAAATGATTCGCCGTAAAAATCTAGCACGCTTTTAGTTTCGGTTTAGAAACGTACAATAAACATTTTAACATCTCGCCGATCTGCTGCACGAAACGGCGGAAAAAGTTTGAATTAACGTAATATGTTAACTTTAACATTAAAATTTGTAATAATTCGGACATTTCCCAGTAGTAAGAACGAGACGATTGTAATAATAAACGCCAACACTACCAAAGTTTTGAAAAACCCCTCTTCGCTCTGCAAGCGGTCTCTTTAATATATACACGCTGTGGGCAAAGCCAGCAGAGACAAACACACAGACAGTTTTCCATTCCCTCTTAGCGGTAATATTCTGACGTCACTCAAACTAGTTGGTTATTTGAATAATAGAGACAGGGGGGAAAGATGGCCGACTTGTGTAAAAGTTATATTTGACGATTGACAGTGACAAAACTGAAAATTTGAACCATAATGAAACTGACCATAAAATTCATATAGTAGTATAGCTTAGTGTCCCCTGAGCAAAAATATGTTTTTAAAAAATATGGTAGTCCAAGTATTAGCCAAGTTATTGAGAAAATACTAAATGTCTAAGAACGCTTAGACGGACAGACTGTTGTTCTTGCTCGTTACACATAACGTTATTGGGGACGATAGTTTAAAAAAGAGGCATCGGAGTAATTCAAATCCTGTTGGTTGGTATAAGAGTATAGGAGTAAAAGGGGGGGGGAGATAGGAAAAATGTTAACTAAAACTAAACATCTTTTTCTATTTGGCATAACTAACGCAGACTGACCAATGGACTACGAGGCACATAGTTTGTTTGGAGTTTTGGTTTTTTTTTTCAAACTAAATTCAAAAAGATTTAGTAGTGCCTGCTTTCATTGGTCGGCTCTAATAGATATTGGCGAGAGGCATAGTGGTCTCGTGGCCATTTGACGAGAAAATTTTATACAAACAACTACGTTGAGAGCAGATGTGATAAATTGTAAAATTAACTACTAATTCACAATCTGGACGAGGCAGAGCAAAACTGAGGCCATATTCTTTGCCAGTCAACGTTATTTGTGACATATTTCTTTGAACTAGTGGTAAGAATGC
>JAMPIV010001518.1:0-66385 GCA_024509875.1 Oreohelix idahoensis
TGGATAAAGGAAGAGCCATTGCGTTGTTGCATGAAATGTCGCTCAGAGGCTTGCAGTATCTCATTCAGTTATTGTCAGACTGCAGCAGCGCTTTGCCCAGACTGGAATCGTCGAGGAACGGCAACGCACTGGTCGTCCTAGAGTCACTACGCCTCGAGAAGATCGCTTAATTCAGAGGCAAGCACTGCAACGGAGAACTGCAAGTGCAAATGTTATCAGACAGTTCCTCAGAGATGCTACCAACACTGTAGTCAGTGATCAGACTATTCGGAATCGCCTTCACGATGCCAACCTTCGTGCTTGTCGTCCAGCCATTCGACCACACTTGACTGCTGCCCACAGAGCAGCTCGTTTAGCATGGTGTATGCAGCACGTGCAGTGGCGACGTGCACAGTGGGCTAACGTTATGTTCACGGATGAGTCCCGATTTGTCTTGGAGCCTACAGATGGACGAATCAGAGTATGGAGGCGTCGTGGTGAACGCTTTAGTGATGCTGCAGTCATCGAACGTAACCGATGTGGTGCTGGATCAGTGATGATGTGGGGAGGCATTAGTTTAATCCACAGAACCCCCCTCTATCATGTGATTGGGATTCTGAATGGTGACCGCTACCGTGACGAGATTCTACAGCCTCTTGCCATCCCATCCCTGCAAGTTATTGGGCACAATGCAGTCCTTCAAGATGATAATGCAAGACCACACCGTTCTCGTGCAGTAAATGCTTTCCTGCAAGATGCGGGTGTCAATAGAATGGATTGGCTTGCGAACAGTCCTGATTTGAATCCCACAGAACATCTTTGGGACGAGCTTGGGCGACGAGTTAAGCAACATCAGCCATCTCCTGCAACTCTGCATGAACTGCTTCTGGTACTTCAGCATCAGTGGCAGGCAGTGCCCCAATGCTTCATTCGCAAGCTCATCATTTCCATGTGACAGCGGTGCCTTGAAAGTGTCGCCAATAATGGAGGACACACACGCTAATGACAATGTTGACCGTTGGTGTTATTCTCATTAATTTTGAAAATGAGGGCTGTATTGATTGCTGTGCTGTCATTATACACACGTTAATGCAACCGTCATGAAAATAGTGTTGATTGTCACTGATAAGCTTGTCATGTTATATTTTGAAGTGCTGTGTTTTTATTTTTCATTTTCATTTCACTTTGCACCCTTAATAAAATGGTCCTTAACTTCTTTTCAAGGGTATATATATATATTTTTTAATTGTTTTATGTAAACGCATCTGGTTACACTCAAAATAATGAATCACGCAAAGACTTAGTTGAACACCAACCATGGTGGTTATTCAAGTACATAATAATAATGATCGATTGGAGGCCGACCTCTGTGTAATCTACGTTTTGCTGATGATATTGATCTGATAGCTGGAACAGAATCAGAACTTCAAGACCTTACCTATAGACTGGAGAAAGTAACAAGAACGTATGGGATGGAAATTAATATAGAAAAAAGCAAGGTATTGGTGAATAGCCATAAGAAACATGTTCCGACCAACATTACGTTAAATGGGCAAACGTTAGAAGAAGTTAACACCTTTAAATATCTCGGGTCCACTATATGTAGTGATGGAAGATCAAGTAAGGAAATCAAGACAAGACTTGAGATGGCCTCAGCTGCCATGACAAGGTTGAATGTGATCTGGAAAAGTAACATCAGTTTTCCTGTGAAGATCAAATTATACAAATCACTTATATTATCTATTCTCTTGTATGGGTGTGAGGGCTGGACATTCACTGCAGATACGGAGCGAAGGATTCAGGCTTTCGAGCATAAATGTTATAGAAGAATTTTGCGCATTTGCTATAAAGAGCACAAAACAAATGTCTATGTTAGAGAGAAGATAAACACCTATGCAGGCCACCAAGAACCACTTTTGTCAATAGTGAAACGTCGAAAGCTTGCCTGGTTTGGGCATGTAACTCGTCATGGCTCCCTTTCGAAAACGATCCTCCAGGGAACAGTCGAAGGTAAACGGAGAAGAGGAAGGCAAAGAAAATCCTGGGCTGATAACATCAAAGAATGGGCAGGACACGGTTTTTCCACACTTGTACGCATTGCTGAGAATAGAGAGCAGTGGAGGACCCTGTTTTCGTGTGAAATTCTAATCCACATATATAAATTAAAAAGTAAATGTAAAGCCTAACAAATAAATTTAATAAAAGGAAAGAAGAATGGTAAAGAACAGTGCTGTCACAATGACTGTACTCGAAATCCCCCTTGTTTTCTCCTTCGTCTGCAAATTGTAACGTTTCACGTTGATAGTAAAAGCCTACTGCTTCAATACCCGCTTTCTACGATAAAACGTGTACTGCCTTTCTAAGAAAAACCTTGAGATACGCAAGCTGACCTATATTTAATATTCCATTCATGTCATTTTATACACTAAGTTACCATAAACGAAAGACAGATGGACTAAGGATAGAAAGAAAGGGAGGGGCTGAAAGCCGGAACGCAGGCAATACTACCACAGTCTCGCGATACACAATTAATGCCACCCCTAACACGCGTGTAAGGCCACAAGCACTAACTTTTTTTCAAATCGACAGTGATAAAAAACACTACCCATACGAGAGTTAGGTTTAAAAAACTTAATAAACGCTTATTAGCAAACATGACATTCTACTGTTTTATGTCTGAAATCCTGACATTAGATTGACAGTACAGCAGACACCATAAAGTTTGAAAGTGAGGAGGTGGCAACAGCACGACTATCCTAGAAGAAAATGCATATTTTGAACGCAGCCACTTAGCTCCTTTAAATTTGTATATTTGGGTTCCTTAGGACTTGCTGACAAATAATATGTTAAGTGTTACGCAAATAGTCTAGGAATTAACAAATTATAGCCAAAAGAAATAGTGAGGGTGTCAGACAACCCCAAAATCAGAATCGCTCAGTGGCAGATTTTAAAACCACCATTGTACGGGAAATAGGTCCCCATGTTAAATCCTATTAGATTGGATAGAAGTAAATGTAAGGCTAAACACGATTAGTCGGGCTATAAATACTATCTTTTGTTGTTAGGGGAGACGGAAGGAAGGGTACTTTTTTTTTGAAAAGCTGTGTAAACATGGCACGATTGGTTAGACCCGCCAATATAGTCAATCAGAGGCGTCAGGTCAGCACCACATTTTCAAATAAACTTACTAAAGAACCAGTGCGTTGAGCGCCAGTGCATATTTTTCTAAATAAAAGCCTGGGACATCGGCAGATCGAAATTGTGCTATATTCATTGCCAGTCAACGTAACTGTGTATTATTCCATGAATTGTGGGACCGTGGTCCTAAAGTTATTGAGCAGCACCTGGTCTGAGCTTTGCTGAACCTAGAGGCTGACAGCATACTCCTGGGTCCAGATAGTGACCAGTGAGGTGTCTCCAGAACACAGGGAGGCTATCGAGCAGAGGAGTCTTTTCCTGCCGCCATCACGAAAGATAAGCGTCTGTGGCCAGAGGAGCTCAACATTATCCCCCCCCTCAAAATCTGACTTTATAATAAAACAGAGGGAAAATACAGTGTTTAAATTGATAGGAACTGTGAACTTTTTCCCATACTATTTCCAAGATAAACAAACACTTGAAGTCATGATGACAAATAACAACATAGCTTGAAAAAAACAAAACCAGTATTACCTCATATTACTACTACACAACTGACACACATAGGATAATATTAATAAAATATGTCACTACAAGGTTCATATTGATAAATTCTGTACATATAAATTGTAATTACAATTGATTGTGATTCCTGGTTCACTTTGTAGTTGAATCAGGACATATATATTAGTGAAAGTAATTAATACATATTTATATTTGAAACTTTACCAGTGCCTCATTTAAGATAGTCTTATAGAGTGTTAAATGTGTGTGAGTGTCACAGTGTTGTCAAGTGTGGTGGAATAAATTAAATTGTTTATCTGTCTGTTGTTGTTGTGACTTACACTTCATCATATACATACCCTAGACATTTAACGTAGTCATCACAATATTCCAGAATAATTCTGACTGAGGTATAATGTGGTAGCAAGTAAGGTTATCTGTAAAACACTACACCTATTAGATACAGATACCTTCACAGCTGATCTCAGTCAGTACACTAAGTCCCCTATAAATATTTATAACATCCCACTTTACCACATATATTGGGGTCTCGCTCCCGGGATATTGAACTTTCTCCTATTATATATATATATTGGGAATAATAAAGAATTAAAAGGTATCCTTGGGTGGAAATAAATAAGGTTGAGCTCTCAGTGCCTGTAGTGTCCTTAGATAATTATTGAAAGATTGAATTGTTTACATTTGCATGTTAGACAATGGCCGACTTGGCAAAATTTCGATCTGCTGCTGTACAGACTGCGAAAGAGTTAGGAATGGACGGGCAAATTATGATTGCTTATGTCACTGCTGAATGTGACAAATATATTGAACGGGAAGAAAGAAGATTAGAAAAAGAGGCCGAAAGAAAGTTAGAGGCTGAAAAAGAAATTAAGAGGTTGCAGATTGAGGCTGAGGCTAAGAGGTTGCAGATTGAGGCTGAGGCTAAGAGGTTGCAGATTGAGGCTGACAAAGAGGCTAAGAAATTTGAGGCAGAAAGGGAAGACAAGCGATTAGCTGCAGAGAGGGAAGCAGAAAAGGAGGAGAAGAGATTACAAAGGGAACATGAGTTACGACTAAGGGAGTTTGAGTTTCAAGGCCATGCTCCTGAAAATGGTGCCAGTCCCTTTACCTCTGATGCCATTGCTAGTCAGGGAGCCTCAACCTCAGCTATGAACTTTCATTTAGATCATTTTGTTGAGAAAGACGATGATATTGAGAGCTATCTAAATAGATATGAACTATTAGCTACCACATATGGGTTAGAGAGAGAAAGGTGGAGCTTAAAGTTATCTCAAGGGCTTCGTGGGGCAGCTTATGAAGTTTTTGCCAAAATGAGCAGAGGTGATCAGGAAAATTATGACATGCTAAAGCAGGCTCTTTTGTTAAGATATGAAAAGAACGCAGAATTTTATAGGAAAAAAATTTAGGAATGCTAAACTACTGTCAGGTGAAACCTATCACCAGTTCTCTGCACGAATAGAGACATACTTGGAGAAATGGACTTCTCTGGGGAAAACCCAAGATCTTAAGGAAATGATCCTTATAGAACAATTAAGAGAGTCCATGGCTCCAGACCTGAGAAAGTTTCTCATGGAACAAGGTGCAGAGAGGCTGGGTGAGTTGCTAAATGTTGCTGAAAGGTATCAAGCAGCTCAGGCAGAGGTATCAGGTAACAAAAAGAAACAGGTGGAAAATTTTAGGGCACCACAGAACTTTAATAAATTTGATCCTAGAGATCAAAACAAAGGTAAGCACCAATTTGATAGGCCACGGTATGACAATAAAAATAAAACCCCACAATTCGATGAAAGGAAATATGATGAAAGAAAATCTTTCAACCAAGGGAAAAGGTGGTGTAAAAATTGTAAGATGAACAATCATGACACTGACCATTGTAGAAGGAAACCTCCTCATTGTGCTGCTATGACATCGGGGAAAAAAAGGAAAAAAAGGTCAAACCTGCAGAACTACAGGAACCATACCACCCCCCAGTGTGTGAAGATGTCATCTGTAATGGTGTCACTATAAGGTGTTTATATGATACCGGTTTAGATTACGATTCCGTTGTGAGTTCTCACCTGGTGCAGGCCGATCAATACACCACAGAAAAAGTGGAGATTCAAACTGCAACCAAGGATGTAGCTACCATGACACTTCCCGTCGCCCGGATAAAGGTGAAAACGCGATATGTGGAAGGAATCATAAAAGCAGCAGTGATAAATGAGCCAATCTACCCTCTGATATTGGGGTGTAGATATGTCTTCTTGGGGAATCCCAAGAGACCTGTGATATTGGCAACAGTGCAGACCAGATCACAGTCTAAAAAGGAGGAGGATAATCCAATAAATACTCATCCAGATGAGATGAGGAAGGCACAGGCGGAGGACAAAACACTCAAGCCGTGTTTCAAGAAGTTGCCCAAAACCCTTACACCTCCAGGCAAGGGAGAGTTTTATATGAAGAACAAGCTGATATATAGGAAGGCTGGATCTGAATCCAATGGTCACGGACAGCTGGTCCTTCCCACTTCATATAGGACTAAAGTGTTGGAACTAGGGCATGCGATTCCCTTCAGTGGTCATATGGGGATCAGCGCAACAGGACAGCGTATAGCTTGTCACTATTTCTGGCCAGGGATAACTGAAGATATCAAACGATATGTAAAATCCTGTCCAGAGTGCCAACGAGTAGCACCTAAACATTGGACTGCACCAGCAACTCTGGGGGAAATGCCCATAGTGGGAACACCCTTTGAGAGAGTTGCCGTGGATCTTGTGGGACCTCTCACCCGCACCAAGAGAAGGAACAGCTACATTCTGACTCTGGTGGACACTTGTTCTATGTGGGGAGAGGCGGTAGCCCTGTCATCGATTGATTCTAAACATGTGGCAGAGGCATTGCTCACAATTTTCACAAGGTTAGGCTTTCCCAATCAAATCTTGACTGATAATGGCTCTCAGTTCAAGGGGAAACTAACAGAAGAAGTTTTCAGGATCTTCCAGGCCAAACACTTCCATTGTAGTGTGTACCACCCCCAAGGGAACGGCCAAGTGGAAAGATTTAATGGCACGTTGATGTCAATCCTGAGAAAGTTGGCACACGAAAAACCAGATACATGGGACCAGTACCTGCACGCCGCCCTCTTTGCTTATCGGGAGGTACCCCATAGTTCAACCGGTATGGCCCCGGCAACATTATTGTTTGGAAGGCCAATAAAAGGTCCACTCGAAGCTCTGTTAAGAACGTGGACTGATGAAAAGGCAGAGGAAAATATTACATCCTCATACCAATATGTGAATGAGCTGACCACTCGTTTAAAAACTGGCTGGAAACTTGCCAATGAAAATTTGAAACAAGCCAGGAAGAAACATGCTGCCTATTATAAAAGGAAAGCTAAAGACAGAGATTTGGCTGTGGGAGAGAAGGTACTGCTTCTTCTACCCGTGAGCCAGAATAAGTTACAAATTGGATGGCAAGGTCCATATACAGTTCTAGAGAAGGTGTCTAGAACAAATTATAAGATAGATAAGAAGGGGAAAGAAAAAATCTATCATGTGAATCTCCTGAAGAAATATTTGGAAAGAGAACATCAGGAAGAGACACACTTGTTGACCTTGTCCATTGCCATGGAGATGAAAAAGGAACCACTTTCATCATTTGAATATCCATTACACCCCTGTGAGACAGCGGCACAGGTGAAAATCAGTACACATTTAACGAAAACTCAGAAAGAGAGAGTGCAACAGGTTCTAGATAATCATGCAGAGGTGTTAACAGACCGATCTGGGCATACAAACTTATTGGAATATGATATGAAACTGATAGACCCCACACCTGTCTGTATGAAACCCTATTCGATTCCTTTTGCTAAGGAGAAAGCTTTGAAGGAAGAGATAGACTATTTGTTGAAGGAAGGAATTATTTCGCACAGTGAATCTTCATATAGTTCCAGTGTTGTACTCTTAAGAAAACCCTCTGGAGAACATAGACTCTGTATAGATTACAGGAGACTGAATGCTATTACAGAAGGACAGGTGGATCCATTGCCGGATACAAATCAGTTGTTTGCCAGGCTAAATAAAGCTAAATATTTCTCAAAAGTGGATCTGAGTAAAGGATACTATCAGATTCCAGTAAAGCCTGAGGTTAGACCATACCTAGCTTTTAGTACCTCAGAAGGACACTATGAGTTTAATAGATTGCCATTTGGATTGAAGAATGCGCCTAGTGTCTTCTCTAGAATGATGAGAAAATTATTGGACCCTCTGAATAATCCATGTATCACAAATTTCATGGATGATATCCTTATAGCAACAGAAACATTTGAGGAACACATTGACTCTCTGAACATGCTGTTTAATCGACTTAGGGAAGCGAATTTAACAGCCCGACCAACCAAATGTTGCGTTGGATGTAAAGAATTGGAATTATTGGGACACACAGTTTATCAGGGAAACATGACCCCTGACCCAAAGAATTTAGAGAAACTAAAGAAAGCCCCGAGACCACAAACCAAGAAAGACGTGAGATCCTTTGTCTCATTATGTGGTTTCTACCAGAAGTATATCAAAAACTTTAATTCCATATGTGCACCGTTAACTGATTTGACACGTAAGGGAAATCCAGATCGAATTACATGGACACCACAATGTGAAATGGCTTACCAGGAATTGAAGGAAAAGCTCACAAGCAAACCTATTTTGAAATTACCTGAATTAAGTCAAGAATTCATTGTAAGGACTGATGCCAGTAATATTGGGTTAGGTGCGACTCTGCTACAGAAATCAGATGCATTGGATGGGGAATTAAGCCCAGTGGCATATGCTAGCAAAAAGTTGAATAAAGCTGAAACCAATTACTCAACTAGCGAAAAGGAATGTCTTGCAGTAATATGGGCGATCAAGAAATTCAATATTTATCTGTATGGGAAGGCATTTAAGTTGCAAACGGATCACAAACCCTTGTCGTTTCTAGCGCAGGCTAGACATGAAAACTCTAGATTACTCCGTTGGTCATTACTGATGCAGCCATTTGAGTTTAGCATAGAGTATATAAGTGGAAAAACAAATCTGGGAGCGGATTTTTTAAGCCGCCATCCGTGTGATGAGAATCACCCTAAACTCCAGGAAAAATAATAAATTTCTCTATGTGTATATAGAATTATAGACTGACATATAACGTCTGTTTTAAGTGGGGAGAATTTGTCGTGTGAAATTCTAATCCACATATATAAATTAAAAAGTAAATGTAAAGCCTAACAAATAAATTTAATAAAAGGAAAGAAGAATGGTAAAGAACAGTGCGGTCACAATGACTGTACTCAAAATCCCCCTTGTTTTCTCCTTCGTCTGCAAATTGTAACGTTTCACGTTGATAGTAAAAGCCTACTGCTTCAATACCCGCTTTCTACGATAAAACGTGTACTGCCTTTCTAAGAAAAACCTTGAGATACGCAAGCTGACCTACATTTAATATTCCATTCATGTCATTTTATACACTAAGTTACCATAAACGAAAGACAGATGGACTAAGGATAGAAAGAAAGGGAGGGGCTGAAAGCCGGAACGCAGGCAATACTACCACAGTCTCGCGATACACAATTAATGCCACCCCTAACACGCGTGTAAGGCCACAAGCACTAACTTTTTTTTCAAATCGACAGTGATAAAAAACACTACCCATACGAGAGTTAGGTTTAAAAAACTTACAAAACGCTTATTAGGAAACATGACATTCTACTGTTTTATGTCTGAAATCCTGACATTAGTATGACAGTACAGAAGACACCATAAAGTTTGGAAGTGAGGAGGTGGCAACAGCACGACTATCCTAGAAGAAAATGCATATTTTGAACGCAGCCACTTAGCTCCTTTAAATTTGTATATTTGGGTTCCTTAGGACTTGCTGACAAATAATATGTTAAGTGTTACGCAAATAGTCTAGGAATTAACAAATTATAGCCAAAAGAAATAGTGAGGGTGTCAGACAACCCCAAAATCAGAATCGCTCAGTGGCAGATTTTAAAACCACCATTGTACGGGAAATAGGTCCCCATGTTAAATCCTATTAGATTGGATAGAAGTAAATGTAAGGCTAAACACGATTAGTCGGGCTATAAATACTATCTTTTGTTGTTAGGGGAGACGGAAGGAAGGGTACTTTTTTTGAAAAGCTGTGTAAACATGGCACGATTGGTTAGACCCGCCAATATAGTCAATCAGAGGCGTCAGGTCAGCACCACATTTTCAAATAAACTTACTAAAGAACCAGTGCGTTGAGCGCCAGTGAATATTTTTCTAAATAAAAGCCTGGGACATCGGCAGATCGAAATTGTGCTATATTCATTGCCAGTCAACGTAACTGTGTATTATTCCATGAATTGTGGGACCGTGGTCCTAAAGTTATTGAGCAGCACCTGGTCTGAGCTTTGCTGAACCTAGAGGCTGACAGCATACTCCTGGGTCCAGATAGTGACCAGTGAGGTGTCTCCAGAACACAGGGAGGCTATCGAGCAGAGGAGTCTTTTCCTGCCGCCATCACGAAAGATAAGCGTCTGTGGCCAGAGGAGCTCAACATTACCCCCCCCCCCCCCCCTCAAAATCTGACTTTATAATAAAACAGAGGGAAAATACAGTGTTTAAATTGATAGGAACTGTGAACTTTTCCCCATACTATTTCCAAGATAAACAAACACTTGAAGTCATGATGACAAATAACAACATAGCTTGAAAAAAACAAAACCAGTATTACCTCATATTACTACTACACAACTGACACACATAGGATAATATTAATAAAATATGTCACTACAAGGTTCATATTGATAAATTCTGTACATATAAATTGTAATTACAATTGATTGTGATTCCTGGTTCACTCTGTAGTTGAATCAGGACATATATATTAGTGAAAGTAATTAATACATATTTATATTTGGAACTTTACCAGTGCCTCATTTAAGATAGTCTTATAGAGTGTTAAATGTGTGTGAGTGTCACAGTGTTGTCAAGTGTGGTGGAATAAATTAAATTGTTTATCTGTCTGTTGTTGTTGTGACTTACACTTCATCATATACATACCCTAGACATTTAACGTAGTCATCACAATATTCCAGAATAATTCTGACTGAGGTATAATGTGGTAGCAAGTAAGGTTATCTGTAAAACACTACACCTATTAGATACAGATACCTTCACAGCTGATCTCAGTCAGTACACTAAGTCCCCTATAAATATTTATAACATCCCACTTTACCACACCTGTCTGCTGATGCTTCCACCATGGCACCCCTACGACCCATGACGGGTTATGGGTTGAGATGAGATGATGAATAATAATGAAAATCATAATATAATAGCCATTTCAGTCGTAACTGACTATGGGGATGCGCCCCGAGGTGACAGCCCTCAGCTTCTTTTTTTCCCTGGTGTTCCTTTCGAACGTTTTCTTTTCTCTTCTGCTTGTTGTGATAGCTGCTTTTCGCCCAGTCTGAGGTGGCGCCCTAGAGAGCATCGCCACTTGGTGCGATCCGCAGCTTCATCCGCAGCTACAACAGTTCAAGTACAACTGCACTTGAAAAAGAAGAGAAGTAACAATATTTAGGATTTTTCTGAAAATTAATGTACCATATATTCTGTTCAATACCTTATAGTTAAAAATATGATATACTGTGTCAATAATTGCTGATAATATATTCAACTGCCGCCGCTATCAAACTGGCAACACGCCGAATAATTATTTATTCTATACTGTATGCCAGCTAATTAGAAATTCTAATTGTTATATATATTTTTTTAATCTTGACCCAGTGGCAGTTTTTTTGTCCTGCCTAGGGCCTCGCGCTTTTAGACGTCTCGCACAAATACCTATTCTCCAAGCTGATTATGTGACCCAAGAAGTGTTCGGTGAGGCACCTTTGGTGGCTTATAGACGCGACAAGAACCTGAATGATCTTCTTGTTCACAGCCGTCTCCCAACTAAGATTGCCATTCACTTTGGCACACTACCTTGTGGTCGGACTCGATGCACTACATGCACGCATGTCATCCAAACCCGCAAGGTGTCTTTTCCTGAGGCTACGTTCACCATCACCAATAACTTCACATGCGAGTCACGCAGTCATTTATACAATCACATGCAAACGTTGCAGCAAAACCTATACTGGCCAGACAGGTAAACGACTTGGGAACATATTCAGTATTCAGCCAGCTACTTAATGACATCTCCCTGCAAAAATCCACACCAGAGGCCAATCCCTTTTATAGTCCTGACCACCAGGATCCCATCGACATCCAGGTCAATGCAGTCAGATCATGCTCCTCAGATACTGCCAGCTAGGTCCAGCTTTAGCAACGTCTCATCCATCGTACGGGTTGTCTCAAACCAAGTGGTCTTAACACTCTGCAGCTATTTGTCTGAGGTTACCCTTTCCACTCCCATTCTTATTCTCCGTCGATCGTTAAAACAAAAAAAATTAATTAATTTTTTTTCTTATGTTGTGATTTAATTATTTATTTATTTCGAACTAATTCTGTCCTCTTCAATCTCTAGTAATCATTATTATTACGTTTGGGTAGTTTTTTGGTCAGTTTCGTTTCTTAGCTTTTTAGTATATACTGTTTACATCCGGAAGTGGCAGCCTTTTCATTTGCTTGTGGCGCACTCTCCTTTCTGCTGGGGTGCTAGGTTTAAGCCACCTTTAGGGAAGTACCCAGATTTTATTTTTACTTTTCTTTAGATTCTTAGGTGTCCTAGTTAGCCCTCACTTTCTTTCCGTTCCCTGACGAAGGTCTTGTGGCCGCAACGTTGTCTATTTTCTTTGTCTTTTGTCCTCGTAAGATAAATCCCCGTTTTTTTTCGGTTTTTTTTTCATACTCATCCATCGTACTTCCAAGAAACAAACCAGAAACGACGCGCTACTGTTGGCAATGCCTTCTGTCCGACCATTCATGCGAATGCAAAAACATAACAAGAGAAGAACCTGGCCGTCCGGGCGGCATCGACTATGACGCTGTCTTTAGTGGCGGGTGTCTGCGTGTTCCCATTATCACGTTATACTTAATTGGGAATAGCGTCAGATTGGCGTAGCAGTTAGAGAACTTGCCTCTCGTAGATCAGTTACCGGTTTCCGGGATCGAAACTTGGTAGCGTCATGCTGCAATTTACGTAACTGTAAATTGGGACTTGACTCTGCCAGTAAGTTAGAAATCGCAAAGGCAACGAGGAAGGGAAATGGTCTCCTAATATCATTGTCTCTAACGCTTCCCCCCTTTACGGCATCTTCTGCAATGGGACAACCTTACTTACTGGGACATACAGAAATGAACCAACTGGACAATTTTATATATAAATTTATGTTTTGCCTCTTCATCGTAGCCTAATTTTTTTAACCTAAATAAATTCAACAAGAGATTCTGTTAACCCAGAGAATTTAACAACCGGTTCGGGCGAACCGGCTGAATAAAACCACAGCATACTTTGATAAAGTTCATTAACTCTATTGTTTTTTTTTTTTTTTTTTTTTTTTTGCGTTCGCCCGCTAATACTCGAGGCGAAATCTCAGGTTATTATTTTATGTCTAACCTGTCATTGATTTTACGTGAGTATCCCTTTATTTCTTGTACAGAGACAGGTGTCCCTCGCCATTCAGGCAAATACTCGCCGATTTCGGAGGTACCCATTGCAGCTGGGTCGGCTCAGGAGCCGCCAGTCCCTGGTCGACGACACTACTTCAAATGTCCTCGCCAGGTCTCGAGTTAATCCAGTCCAAATCCCGGTCGATGAAAAATCCTCAAATGCCGTCGCCCGGGTTTGATCCTGTATCACCCGGTCGCCAGAGCGGTGTTGTAACCACTACGCTAGCGCGGCTCCCCACTCTATTGTTGAACTGAACATCAGAATACACTGACAATATTCAATATGTCTGATGTAAGCAAATCATCATCAATCATCATTCAGCTTCTAGTGAAGCACAGATGCTTACCAAAAACATGCTAAGCACTTCTATTCGGTGCCATTACTTTAACTCTTTGACTCCGAAATTATTTTCCATCCTGTGCCGTAATTTTAATTTGTGATAGACTAAAAACAACGCTCAGCGAGTTGTTTAGGCACGGGTGTCAAATCTGACCAACGCTCTGAGCGTTGTTCCGGAGTCAAAGAGTTTTAAGGTCTTAGTATGTTATCTTTATCTCTTTCATGTCTGTCTTAAGCTCTCGTCTCCGTGTGTGTGTGCATTTTTTGGTCCTTCTCTATTTCTGTTACTCAAGGGTTTCTAGAATAGACACTGCCTTGTAATGCTATTAACTGGTTTTCTTAATGTGTGTCGTATCAAACCCTAGCGTCTTCGCCTCACCTCCTTTTCCACTTGTGTTTGTCTGCTTCTTTCCATAGTTTCCACATCAGCGATCTTGTCATACCAGTTCGATTCTTCTGTTCTGAGCAAAAGCTCATTTAGGAAAGTCTGTATCTTTTTGGTTGTTATTTTTGTTATTCCGCATATTTCATTGCCATACAATAGAACTGATCTGACTGATTCTTCCCCCCCCCCCCTTTCCCCCCATATGTTTGACAATGTAACGAAAGCTTGAAACGTGTTGCTCTCGTGATTCTCCGAGGAGGCTTAACCCTGACCTCCCCCCACTATATTCCTATTTTACTGAGCTTTACCCGTATCTTTAAATGTAACATTTACATGTTACGAACGTCCGAGTGACAGAGTAGTGAGAGCGCTGCTCTCTCGCGACAAAGGTACCGGGTTCGATTCACGTTGTCGACACGCTTGTCTACCCAGCTGTAAATGGGTACATGACTTTGCACTTGAATTAGGGAAGGAGAAGGCAGCAACAAAGGGAACTGGTCCCCCCACCTCTCAATGCTGGACCTAGTATAGTGAAGTCTCTAACACATCACTTCCCTACGGCAGAATCTGCTATGGGACTACCTTGACCTGTATACATGTTACGCGCACTCAGCGCCCTAAGCGCTGCGATGACAAAAAAAGAAGACTGGTGCCCTCTTGAGGAATCTCAAGGCCGTCAACAAGAAAGAACGCAAGACTTCGCATTTTAGAAATAATTTCTGTCTGCATCAAAACATTCTTGTATTGAATATCGCTTATCTATTCAGAGTTTGTCAAAGTCCCGTGGGAACAAACTACAGGTTGAATAATTTTACACCTGGATGCAACTGCAACAACAGCATTTAATTTTCGCTGGCTAAGGTAAAGTTCTTTCTCGCTGCGCTATGGAGTGGACGCGTTAAATTAAGTTCGCGGCTTTAGGACTGCCACTTCTCGCTGTTCTTGGAGTTGTTCCTGTACTAACCTATCTCTTTGATTCTTTTCAGCATGTCTTAAACAAATTATTATCAATAAAAATGTGATTGTTTGTGACAATATTTTAATTGCTAAAACTTTTCAAATGTTGTCGCGGTTGGATGCATGCACATAACGTAATTCGGTACATGGAGGACACAATGTTTTTAGCTTATGAAAAATTTGCTATAAGCATTTATTATTTCCCCCCCCCCCCCCCCTTCCCGTAGTTCGAGGGTTTCTTATGAGACAAAGAAAAAATAGGAGTGATGCATCTTCAGGCAAGGTGTGCTAGGCACTAGGCGACTAATATGTGGTTGTGCGTGGGTGCCGACTGCCTCATCCTGTAAAACAAGTTGCTACAGAAATCACTGCTACAAGAGCATGTGAATGTTTTGTACAGGTTTCCTGTAAGGGGACCAGCTGTAGTGGTGGCTTCATGCCCCAGATGTAGCGAAACGAAAGATGATGATTGATGTTTTTTTTTTCTTCTGGGTTGAGCTGAATCAATATATATATATATATATATATATATATATATATATATATATATATATATATATATATATATATATATATATATATATATATATATATATATATATATATATATATATATATATATATATATATATATATATATATATATAAAATCCCAGCTTTTTCTGTTATAACGCTAAGGGATGCAACTGCGGTTGAAAGTTAGACATTAATTGTATTGTTTCCCTTATATGTACTCTCCCGAAGATAGTAACACTTACCAAAGAACAATGCGCAAATGACGGTGTGCACAAAAATATATTTATAGAATGTGTGATCCCGTGTACACACATTGGGATCCTCGCTGCTGCTACGTAGTTCGTGTACTGTGGTGATGCATAGTGGTTTTTAAAAATACTTTTGAATAAGTAAAATTGCCGTTAGGTATTGGTGCTTTTGAATTTAATTCCCGTCTTATGACGGGCTTTTACACTAGTTTATATGATAATAACTTAAAGGTTAAGGCAAACTAATTTAAAAATTAGAAATCAGCCCAGCACAAAAATATTTATAGAATGTGTGATTCCTTTATACACATGCTGGGATTCTCGCCGGTGCTGCGGAGTTCGTGCACTGTGCTGAGATTCTCCTTGTGTGATCTAAGAGAGGAGATCGGAGCATGGACCGAGTTGTCCGTGTGCAGTGAAGATAGTCCTTAAAACCAAACCAAACCAAACCAAACCAAACCAAAAGTTAAGGTAGTCCAAAGGCAAATGCAGCCGGAGTGAGTGAAGTGTCAGAAACTTCTCCTACACTAGGTCATAGCTTTATGAGGGATGCGGAAGGAGGGGGGGGGGAATGACCAGTTCCCTTCCTCGCTGTCTTTGCCTTCCCTAACTCAAGAGCAGAGTCAGTTATCAATTTTTACAGAAAGGTAGACTGGAGTGCAAAGCGACCTGGATATGTATACTAATGTATACCTACACACACCAAAATACTCTTTGCGGTCGTCCACATATGACGTCACGCAAGTTTTGCCATTTTTAACCCCTCCCCCTTCTTAACATTTCGTCTGAACACCACCCCCCCCCCCCTTTTTAAAACAAAAAAATTGTAATACTTAAAAGAATGAACAACGTAATCGAATGTAAATTAGTTAACTAGTCATCATTACCCATCATCATCATCGACATCATCAACATCGAAATCATCATCATAGACATCATCATCATCGACATCATCATGACCTTTCAACTCCCTAAGGAGTATATGCTTTATGACAAGTCTTCCTGTCCTGTGCCATCAGCTCAAGGTCTTTCCACATGTTCTTCATGTCTGTCTCTAGCTCTCTTCTCCGTGTATTCCTTGGTTTTACCCTGCCTTTCTTACTCTGGTGATTCCAGCACAAGAACTTGCCTGGTAAAACTATGAGCAGGTTTGCTCAATGTAAGTCATTTCCATCTCTAGCGTCTTCTTCTCATGTCTTGTTCTTCTGGCGCTTGTCTGATTCGTGTCATCAGGAGAGCGTCCGTGGTTAGAGCGCAGGCCACATGCGTCAAAGGTAACGAATAGGAAACACGGTGGCGTCACGCTAGTCTACCCAGTTGTAAAGGGATACTGTTGCGTCTTTTTTAAGTCCTTAACAGGCATTAACAAATATAGACAGTCTCAGGTCCTGTCTTTGTTAAAAGTGTACGCACCAACTGAGATATTAGTAATACGTTTTGTATATTAAATTTATTGTGCACGAGAACGCACATTTTTGGAGATTTTGAAATTAACGCGCTTGTTGTCAAACAAAGGGAGATGACGTATCTGCTGGGAGAATGAAGCAGGATCCCTACCAGACAGTATGGTCTGATGATATATTTTAGCCCCGGCGTTCGGGCATATTGATTTTTACTTTGGTGATCGGCTCACTGCATTCAAGACATAGCCCCAGTATCACAGAGTAAGGTATTGATATAATTGATTAAATATTTATTGAATTAATTTCGTCATTGACATATATTCTACAAGTCGACCTCTAGCTGGTACCCTCATGCATTGGGACCAGAATGGATCAAACTTGAACGTTTATGCATTGGAAGTCTCGAGCATATTTATAATGAAACTCGTTGATTGAAAGAAAGGGATCTACGTTATTGAATATTGGAATCGCCGTCATACGAGTAACGGCTTTATGTGGAAGGTGAACCAAAAGTTAGAAGTTCATCCTAGGTTATATTGATCAAGTTAATGATTATATTATGATATCTAGTAGTCGTATTCTGCTGACAATCTAGATAGGAGGGAATATCTATTTAATTGGATTGTATACCCTTGGTTGTACGATGAGGGATTGTCCTTGAAAGGTGGTTGACCTTTCAAGGACAATCCCTCATCGTACAACCAAAAAAAATTGAAAAATTTTTGTTAAACCAGCTATTCACTATTGTAAGATGAACCTTCAAGATTATGCCGATGTACTTTATGTTGATTAACCATGTACCTGATGGAATCTGACATACCATTTTATCAGGAAGGAATTTTCGTATATATGCAAGATTTTCGTATCGTCTTTGTCAACGTGATTGTCAAATAAAGCGTGGATTGTAACTTTAACCAATCACGAGTTCCAGTGTCCTTCGCTCGACACTGTTGGTGTTGATGTGACCATTAGGACTTTGATTATTCGTACATTCATATTAAAAAGAACATTCGCGTCTGATACACAAACAAAAATAGCTAACTGTCACCCCTTACACCATTCAAACGTATGACTAACATTCAAACAAGACAGCTACGAATGGCAGTTACAATTGGCGGCACAGCGTGTTCTGGATTTTAACGGATTCATGGGAACGAAAGCCCTCAATCAAACAAGCAATTGAAATCGATATAATACTTCAAGTCGACATTTACTAACGTGGAGGAAAAGGTAATTCAAAGTCTTCAACCGTCAACACTAAACTTAAATTTTCAAGGACAAAGTGGAATGGAATCAAGTTCTTCCTTCATTCAAGATACTAAAGCTCAGTAACACAGCGCCCGATTTCCAAATTCGGCAATCCTGCAAGGATCGGGAAACGTTTCGATATCTGAAATAAGATAAGTTTATAACTCTGTTGTTTATTCCACCGTTTTCGTTGGCTGAGCTCTTCTTTTCAGATGTCCATACTAATGTTATTTGTATTGAATGTTTTATGGTCCATGTTTTATGTGGGAGGTTGGGAAAGGCGGCTTGCGAAGGAAACATCCCAGTTTCATCCCAGGGCCTTCGTAAGTGTTCGATAGGAAATATTTGCAGACTTCCCGCAGTGGAATGTTCCGACACGTGAGTGTCGATGGATCTTAGGTCCACTGTGTCTGGTTGCCTGTGACAACTGACTGTTTAGCTGTGTCGTCAAGTTTCAGTGTAGTTTTCGTTATAGTAATTTTTATCCGTACCTTATTTTTATGATGTCTTCAGTTTTTAACATTCGTCCTTCTCCATCTTGCTTTCGTTTAGTTTTTTTACACCTTGATGTTTATACACTGTGTTGTCTATGGTCTTGTCTTTTGTTCCATCGCAGAGATCGTTGTATCTTTTGCAAAATTATTTTTCATTTCTACATTCTAGTTTCTTTGATCTCTGCGTACGTATTCATTTGTCTTTGATTATCTTGTCCCGTCACGATTGTTACTATTGTCTATTACTTTTGTCTTATCATAACATTTCATTGCATAAATTATTTTTTTTTGATTAATAATATATTGATAATTATATGATATTATATACCGTTCTTGGACATGAACGAGTAACACTTCTTAGAGTGATAAGAAAAAAATTATTGGACATTAATTAATTAATATTTACGAAGAAAAAGTATAGTAACTACTTGGTGATCATAATGTATTCACTAGATTATTTTATTAAACAAGCTAAAGCTCTTCAGATGACTACTGAAGAGGTAAAAGCATTCGCACTTGCAGAATATGAAAAGTCTCAGAAGTTGGAATTTCTAAGGTTAGAAAATCAGAAATTTGAAGCAGAAGAAAATGAGAAAAAAAGGAAATTTGAGGCAGAACAGCAGAGATTTGAGGCTGAAGAAAACGAGAGAAAAGCTGCTGAAAAAGAAAGGCAACTTAAAATTGAAATGGAAGGTAAGCAAAGGGAAATGGAAGAGAGAAGATTGATAGCTCAGGAGAATGCAAGAAAATATCAGCTTGAGACTGAGGAAAATGAATGGAAACGACAGCATGATCTAAAACTTGCCGATTTAGAACATGATAGAATTATATTAGCTCATGAGGTTAATACTCAAAAGACTCATGAAGGTCAAGCTTCATCTAAACATGATAATTTTAGAGAAGTTAACTTAAAAATTACCAAAATTTAATCCACCATCCGACGATGTGATTTTCTTCCTAGACAGGTTTGAAGCTACATGTAGATCCTATAACTTGGATAAAACACAGTATTGTACCCATTTGTCTAGGCTTCTTACAGGCGAAGCTATGGCGGTCTATCATATGACTAGTACTAATGATAAAAATGACTATGATGCTCTTAGAGCCGCTCTTCTTAAGAAGTATCAAATGTCGGAAGATGAATACAGAGTACGTTTTAAAACTATGCTACCACAATCAGGAAAGAACTTTAATGACTTTCTTTCTCAGATACGTCTCACCTTGGAAAGATGGATCGAATTGTCCAAGGTAGAAAAATCTCATGACGGTCTTTTTGATTTATTGCTACGCGATAACGTTTTATCTTCTGTAAATCCAGCATTTCTTTCTTTTTTTTAACATGAACGTAAACATACTAATATGAGAGAAATGGAGGAAAATTGCAAAAATTTCTGCACTGCACATCCGAACATGGATATTAGCAATGCTCAGATTAAGGATGAATTGCCTGTTGCTTTTGCTATGCAACAGAATAACTTTTCACGACACCGTTCATTAAGTAACGACAGATCCTTTAAAAAGGGAAATAACGAGAATTTCAATTCTTGTAATTTTTATAAAAGGAAACAATTCCAACAATCTTCTCCATATAATGTTTCTTGGGGTCAATCTCACAGATCACGAGATTTTAATAACCATAATTTCGGAAATAATCAAGGAAACAATTATAAACAAAACTGGCGATCCAATTCGCAGTATTCTTATAATAGACATGGTTCTCTGAACAGATCATTTGGTCAAAGACATAACACCTAATACCAATAATTGGCGTTCTAACCAAGATTTTAACTCCAACAGTAACAGTAATTATGGCAATTTCAGAGAAAATAGTCAGAATCGATCGCGGCGAAGAGATAGATCTTCGAGCAGACCTCGTCATCAGTCTAATGTTGCTTTACTTGAGGCACAAACTAACAAAGATCAGGACAAAAATGTTAATCCACATAATGCAATGTCTTGTATTGATCTTGAGCAGGTAAAGGCTTGTCACGAGTGCTCAACGCTATTCCAGCCCAAGGCGATCACAACGCTGAGATGCGGACACATATTGCCAAGTCTCCCAGCAGTCTGTACAGCCATTTCTGCGTCGGTACACAAGGGACAAGGATGCCTTAAATTTAATAGAGGATATGTTAATTCTATACCTTGTTCTATTTTATTTGACTCAGGTTGCAGCACCGTTGGAGTGCGGAATTCGTTGGTCCACCCATCCTGTGCTACTGGCAATACTGTTAAATGCGTGACGTTTAGTGGGACTGTGGAAACCTTTCCTACAGCCATTATTGACATTAATACACCTTTCTTTTCAGGGAAGATCCACGCATGCCTTCTTCAGAATCCAATTAGTGATGTCATACTGGGTTGCATAAACGGTATAAAAGAGTGTACCCCACAGCAAATAGCTGAATGGGAAGAGCGACATATTCAGGCTGCAAATGCAGTAGTTACCAGAGCGCAAGCTACTGATATGTTGCGTAATACACCTTCTGAACCTGCGGTCAATGTTAATGATGATGTTGACACTCCTATTTCATGGGAGTCGTTTATAACATTGCAAAAAATGATGCTTCATTAAATAGATTTTTTAAACTAGCTAATAACAAGACTACTAAAACAAATGCAAAATCTAGACATAATTTTGTACTCAAGAATGGGATATTGGTGAGACTAATACAGGATACTGATTCATCATTACGGTCTCAAATTTTAGTACCTCTTTCTATGAGAGCTCGTAAATTGCGTCATGCACACGACTCTCAATGCGCAGGCCATATGGGTTTTTCACGAACCAAATCTAGAGTGCTATCTGCATTCTATTGGCCAGGCGTTTACAGAAATGTGAATATCTACTGCCGTTCGTGTACGACATGTCAAGAAGTCAAAGTTCGGGGTCCATACCACGCAGCTCCTATTCATTCTGCGGACATTCTGATTCGACTATTTGAGAAAATGGCTATTGATATCATTGGTCCTATACAACCTTCTGCAAGAGGACATACACATATTCTCACTTGTAATAATATGTGTACTCGTTGGCCTGAGGCCATACCTCTGAAAAATACATCATCTGCTAGTGTTGCAGAGGCATTATGGTTGATCTTTTCGCGCTTAGGTTTTCCGCGTAAGATCTTATCTGACCATGGTGTTCAGTTTGTATGACCGTATTGGTCATGGCAAATTATATACTGAGGACAGTAACGTCACAAAAATCACATTACAGCTCCTAAAACAAAGAAACAAGTACGATCTTTGTTAGGTCTCATTCAATTTTATGGTAAATTTATACCTCACTTATCTACCATTACTGCTCCTTTCTCTTCATTGTTGAGGAAGGGCACAGCTAACGTGATTCGGTGGTCGGAAGAACATCAAATCGCGTTGGATTCTATCAAGAATTTTTTTTCCAAACCTCCGGTTTTAATGCTACCTAATCCAAACCTTCCTTTCATCCTTCGCAGTGACGCGTCTAATTACGGAATAGGGAGTGTACTACTTCAAGAATACTTAGGTACCTTGCATCCAGTGATGTACGTGTCAAGAAAGTTAACGGCAACGGAGCAGAAATACTCGGTTCTGGACAAAGAACTTTAAGCGTTAGTTTGGTCAATTACCAAACTTGAGCGTTATTTGTTGGGATCACACTTCATTGTTGAGTCTGATCAAAAAGCACTCACTGCTCTCAACACTAAGGACGTCAAGTCAGCGAAATCCACCAGATATGCAATAACTTTGCAACCTTATAGTTTTACCATACGTTCCATACCAGGATCTCAAAATGTTTTAGCGGACTGTTTATCTAGGTGTCCAAGCGATCCAAGCGAGCAAATACGCCCTACAGAGATTGGAACCTCTACACAGACAGTCTTGCAATTGTAACGTAATGCTCAAATAACTTTGATTATTTATTTAACGTCTACTCAAGTTATATCATCACTGTATTGCGTATGGAAGTTGATTATTCAGACTTTTAGTATTGTAAGACAATAACAGTGTCGTGTCAATAACATTGACGAAAAGAAAAATAACTTTTGTTTTTAAATGGACAACATTTCCTTCCGAACGTTACATTGTGAATATATATAATCATCCTTCTAAGGTGATAGATACATGCTTTTCCAAGTGGAGTATGTTAACTTTCAGGATTACTCGGAAAATAACATTTCAATGTCGTTGGATTTTAATAAAACGGAACTTCATGGATTATTAACTGTTTTCGGAAATGATAATGGAACTTCTTAAGGTTATTAGAGATTATAATAACTGGGATTGGTAACAATTTTAAGACATGAACAATTTTGATTAGATATTATCAATTAAAATCACTTAATTAGTTGTATATTTAACATTGGTTAACAATAATAGTTTGTATAATAGTTCTTAGAATTAGAAACCGCCACTTTTGGTGTATTATTTTAGCACTCATAGTTAATTAGTGTCACTAATTAACTTTAGAAACAGCTAAGTGTCTTGATAACTTCGCGTGGTTTATTAATTGCTTTGATCACTTTGCATGTTTTATTTGCATTCTTTTTGGTTGGTTATGAATTCACTTCTCATTTATGATGTAATTTCATCGTATTCATTTAAAATTCACGTATTGATTTTTTGGTTTGATGGTTTCACATCCTCGTGGTTTTAGTTCATCATCCTTCATACTTTAATTTCTCTTCGTGGTGCCACAATTATTCCAAATTTATGGATTGTGGTTGGAATTTTTGTTTATTACACCTTTTGTTTATTGATGTTGACTTTAATTCTACATCCCATTTGTCATTAGTATATATAGGAGGGTGTATTATTAGTACATGAATATGTAAATTTGATTCACCTTTCCGCGTTTATTAACGAAAAAAAAATTAATAGAATTAATTTTTTTTTCGGGAGGGGTTGTAAGGTAGCTGGTGCGTCCTTTTTAAGTCCTTAACAGGCATTAACAAATATAGACAGTCTCAGGTCCTGTCTTTGTTAAAAGTGTACGCACCAACTGAGGTATTAGTAATACGTTTTGTATATTAAATTTATTGTGCACGAGAACGCACATTTTTGGAGATTTTGAAATTAACGCGCTTGTTGTCAAACAAAGAGAGATGACGTATCTGCTGGGAGAATGAAGCAGGATCCCTACCAGACAGTATGGTCTGATGATATATTTTAGCCCCGGCGTTCGGGCATATTGATTTTTACTTTGGTGATCGGCTCACTGCATTCAAGACATAGCCCCAGTATCACAGAGTAAGGTATTGATATAATTGATTAAATATTTATTGAATTAATTTCGTCATTGACATATATTCTACAAGTCGACCTCTAGCTGGTACCCTCATGCGTTGGGACCAGAATGGATCAAACTTGAACGTTTATGCATTGGAAGTCTCGAGCATATTTATAATGAAACTCGTTGATTGAAAGAAAGGGATCTACGTTATTGAATATTGGAATCGCCGTCATACGAGTAACGGCTTTATGTGGAAGGTGAACCAAAAGTTAGAAGTTCATCCTATGTTATATTGATCAAGTTAATGATTATATTATGATATCTAGTAGTCATATTCTGCTGACAATCTAGATAGGAGGGAATATCTATTTAATTGGATTGTATACCCTTGGTTGTACGATGAGGGATTGTCCTTGAAAGGTCAACCGTCTTTGAAAATTTTTTGTTAAACCAGCTATTCACTATTGTAAGATGAACCTTCAAGATTATGCCGATGTACTTTATGTTGATTAACCATGTACCTAATGGAATCTGACATACCATTTTATCAGGAAGGAATTTTCGTATATATGCAAGATTTTCGTATCGTCTTTGTCAACGTGATTGTCAAATAAACCGTGGATTGTAACTTTAACCAATCATGAGTTCCTGTGTCCTTCCCTCGACACTGTTGGTGTTGATGTGACCGTTAGGACTTTGATTATTCGTACATTCATATTAAAAAGAACATTCGCGTCTGATACACAAACAAAAATAGCTAACTGTCATCCCTTACACCATTCAAGCGTATGACTAACATTCAAACAAGACAGCTACGAATGGCAGTTACAGATACCTAATTCTGCTCTTGGGTTAGGAAAGGTAAAGGCAGTCAGGAAGGCAACTGGTTATTCCACCTCTCGAAGCTCGTTCTAATATTGTGAAGTCTCTAACACTTCCATCCTCTACGGCAATATATGCTGTGAGACTACCTTTTATTACCCATTTATGAAATTGTGAAGTTTTTTGATTATTGTTTTTGTTCTTCTCCATGTTCAGAGCCATGCCAAAGGACTGACTTGACATTTGAGTTTTGAGATTCTGATTTTCGCTGTTAGACTTGACTTCTTTTTTAAATCTCATGTCCAATTCCAATGAAAGCTCCTCTATCCTTCAGTATACTTATTATGATACCATTGTCTGTTACTCCAGCTGTCTATATTGCAGCCATGGTATATGTATGGTTCTACATCTCCTGGTGGGGTTTCTTCAAGTGCAGTATTGTTATCGTTTCGTGCATTTATTTTATTTATCTTTGTTTTCTCCCATTGTATTTTCAGACCTACTAGCTGTTACCACGCATCAAATATTTGCACTTTGTCTTGCATCTGATTACGGTTATGTACTGAAGAGCCAGTTCGTTGGCAAAATTGTTAACCGTACGTTAACTGGTGCAGACAAAATATTCTTTTAAGTAAAATAGCGTTTAATTAATGAGCTTTTACAAAGATCTTCCCTTTCATGTGCTGCGTCCCAGCACGAGACAGGGCCCAACTTGTGCAGTGTTCAGCTAAAATCATTTACATTTTAATTCCCCCGACCGGGCCGGCCTTAGCCGTTGCGGGGCCCTATTTGGACCATTTTGATGGGGCCACTGGACTTTTTGCTATTTCGCATCAGGAATATATGCTATTACACTGAATGAAAAATAAAACTATATCTGAATTTTTTAGCTACATTTTTACACAAAGCGTGTTAATGTAAAACCATACATAAAAAGAACTATTTCTTGCTGTCTGTACCGCAAATTTGTTCAACCTGTTGTTGAAGCTAAGTTATGCTTCTGTTTACTTTCGGTTAACAAAACTGTATCATCTACATATCTAATATTGTTTATTAATCTTCCACCATGTTAAATCCTGACATTTCTTGCAATGTGTTACAGCCTTAACTGTTAGTGTAACAATTAAAAGTTCTCAACAGCAGCACTTTTCTTTATTCAAATGATTGTTATAACAACGCCATGTGATATGAATAAACTAAAACTGCAAAGATACAATTCATCGTTAAGTGTGTAATCTACCTAAAGGTGAAGCATTGCATTGCAAAATTGAGCATAACCACTACGATATTGCGTTCCGTATTGAATTGGTACGAAATTCACTGTTCTGTAAATTTTTCATTCATTTGCAGCCATCATCTGGCGTCGCGCAGAAACCACGCGAGCCAAGTTGCGCTTGTGAAGTTGCTGTATAAAATGAAAATTTACTTACTAATTCAGACAATTCTTTCTGTTTGGTCATCGTGATTCTCTCTTCCTTCCCCCCCCCCCCCCTTTTCCACCCCCTATGCATGGAAGCATATCTGGAGTCATCCTTATATGACCACCAGCTATGCACAATGCCACAATATATGTACGTGGAAGTGAACCTATGTCTGTGAGGCTAATTACATCCTCATTGACGCTTGAAATCATAAACACAGTTCCAGGGATTCCCCCTCTGATGAAACTTGTTGAGAACCGAGCATTGCACACTAAGCTTGGAGAAGTCACTTGAGCCCCAGGCGTAATTCTTTGACTTGGTTCACTGCATGCAGAAGGATCTCACTATGTACTCAGTGATAGGCAGGGGAAGCTGAGAAGTGGCTCTGTGCAGGATGTGAAAATTCCTTGGCAGAGCCCAGAACCAGAGTACAGTATTTTAGTTCTGCATAGTTGGAGAGCCACCTTGGATGGCGGGGAATGCACAGTATGCCACGCACTTCTTACTCCTAACTTGGGACCAGATGTGACGATCCTTTACAGCATAGCCAAGCTGGAGAAACTGGAGCTCATGCTTTCAACTCAAACTCAAACTCCGAAACACGTTTCGGTATGGCCAAAAAAAGCCACAGGAAAAGCCTAGATCTACAGTGTAGATAATACCAAGGAGTCTTCAACTTGTTATTGGCTGCTAAAGAGCGTGAAGTTCAGCAGCCATAGTTAAACAACAACAACAACAGCAACATACAACTTAAAATAAAGTATTCTATTTTTTTTTAAAGCTGGAGGTGGCGACCGGAGTCCGGGGCCCTCTTTGGGCTCAGGACCCTATTAGGTCAAATCGGTTAAAGCAGCCTAAGGCCAGCCCTGCACCCACACACAGGCCCGCACGCGCTCACACACACATACTCACACTTTCAACTAGCTAAATGTTTGTGCCTTTGATCTCATCAGACTGTTGTGACGATGGTGATAACTTGTTATTGTTTTTGTTAATCTAATTTTACAAAATTCAGTTTCTTTAGTTTGCATTTGGTTTTTAAGGCGTGTATTACATTACTGAAAAAATATATAATTACAATTAATTAAACAATTTAAAGGTTCTAACAATTATTCGATATTTCACCTGAGATTATAATACAGTTAATCCTCGCTATTCGCGGATTCGCTCATTCGCGCGAGATAAAGTATAAACTCATTTTGTTGCCATTCGTGGGCACCTCGCAGGTATTCGCGGTAATGCACAGTAGGCAAAAAATTTCGAGAGGACACCTACCGCACAGCAAGGAGAGAGTGGCTCCTTGTTCTCACTGCTTTCGTTTTGTTTACACTTGTCTTTGTCGAGCATCTTTTCATCCACTTTTTTGCAGTGTTTCGCTGTGTTTGATTATTTTTTTGGAATTAATAATGGCATCCACGCGTAGTGCAAGTGTGTTGGCGAGTGTGCGTAAGAGCAAGAAGACGATGATGAGCCTCAGTGATAAAATAGGTGTGTTAGATAAACTTCTTTCTGGGGTGTCTGTATGAAATTTTCTTTATTTCTTAATTTAAAATGTTCTGTGTAAATGTTTTCAATTTTTTGTTTTCCAGGGATTTTGTAATAATGTGTGTGTGTTTGTGTGTGTGTGTGTATTTGCGTGTGGATGTGTGAATGAGTAGTGACAGTGTCAATGAATGGGGGAATGAGTGAGTATTGTTACACCAAAAGATTGTACATACTGTAATATTACAAAGAAAACAGTGCATAAAATACATTTATAAAATGCACAGTGTAATACATTAGCTATTTTTTACAAGAAGGGTACACGAAATTATGAGTTTATGGTGATCGCGATAGCAAAAATAAATGGTGAACAGGGTTCTGCAGGAACCTAAACCACTTTTTCCCATAGGATCAATGGTTTCGTTTTCGCGGATTTCCGTATTCGCGGGGTTTTCAAGGAACCTAATCCCCTCGAATAGCGAGGATTGACTATTAATATCGTCCATGAGAGAGTTGTTAAATATTGTGGATAAACGTTAACTATCGCGGATGAAAGTTAACTATTACAGATACAAATTAATTATTGCTGATACTTATGCGGATAAAAGTTAACGATTGCGGATAAAAGTAGAAATATCATTTATTAAAGAAGCGAGTGTGACTTGTATATCTTTGTGTGACGTCACATTTTCCCAAACCCCCGTCACACAACGTCAACAAAATGTTGACCCCTTCCCACCTCATTGCGTGACATGATATGAGGACAACCCCATTGAGAAACGAAGAGAATGGAGACATGGATGGAACTACACCAATGAGGTAATATATTGAAATACTTTGAACAAGCTGCTTTGAGCATTTTGTGATAACGCACCTACATCAACCAACAGAATATGGATGTAATCTCAAAGTGTAAACGATCAGGAATAAAGAATGTGATAAATAAAGGGATAACCAACATCGTAAAGAAATACAACATGGCAGAAAACCAGAACAGCAGTAATTTCACTGTATAGGAAACTAATAATGAAACGTAGCCAAATGCAGCCGATCAGCTAATAAAGAATTTTAAAAAATATATACATAAACGAACAAACAGAACCACGAGATAGCGCTAATCCAGGTATAAAGCTTTCGGTAGTTGGGGGTTTTTTTTTTTTTTTGTATTTTTTTAAATCAATTCAGTCGCGTGTATTGATAGCTTTCGTTAATACGAAGTTATATGATAACATTATTTGCTTTGTTGAGTTTTCTTTAAAATAAGCGACGATCTTTCTGTCTGCCCTCTTAATACATGAACATTTTATAAACTCTGTTTGTACGGTTAAAGAAGGTTAGCGTTTGAAACCCGGTATTAAATTGTCGTACATCGTGATATCTTGAGCTCGTATGTTATTCAATCATTCATACGCTTCAGCTTCCCAAGGAGCATAGGCCTTTAACACACATGCCAAAGTCCTCCTGTCTCGTGTCATCAGCTCAAGGTTCTTCCGTCTTTTGTATCCCTATAATTTATGTTTCGAGTCTCTTCTCTATATGTGTTTCGATCTTCCTCTTCTTCTGTTACCCTGTGGATTACAGAACAAGGACTGTCTTGTAATGCTATCAGCAGGTTTCATCAGTGTATGTTCTGTCCATCGTCAACGCTTTCTTTTCATCTGTACGAACATCCCACGTGCCGAATCTAGAGATGTTCCTAGAAAACAAAAATATGAGTCAGCAATCCAGGCTCTTTTCGGCTGTCTCTTGTTTGCTGTGGCGAGATGGAAGTTGGATAGAAATAGTAGATATAGTTCCCAGAACTGGAGAAGAGAACTGGTGAATAAGATGTAGGGATGGTACAGAAAAGTCAGGTAGTTAACTGCACAGTCTTGATGGTGGCTGTAGAAGAGTGCTGTAAAGTAAGCCACGTTCTCGCTAGACTTATCCTAAGCCCAAACGTGACTCTTTTTAGTTGAGAAATCGATTAATTTTCGTAATTTCCACACAATAACAAAAATTTCGAACAGAAACTGAATTTAACCAAAATTAATCAACTGCGATTTATAAAATATATCTGCATATTTCTTAATTTAAAAGAGAAGGTTGGTAACGATTACAAATATGTATTTACAAAATCATAGGCTGAAAATTATAGATTGTTAATGTCTTTGTCATCATGGCCATTGGTGACTTCTGGATCTTGTTTCTTCAAGGTAACTACTACTTATCTAGTTCAGGCCCTTCCACTTCAGACACTTCCCGACAATAATCAGGTGTTGATTTCCAAGATCTTTATTTTTCTGGACAGGTAGCCCAATGCAACTATTCAGCGAATTGCAGAGATGGCCCTTAACTCACCCACACTGCAGTCTGTTAGGATTCATCTCAATAGCTTCTTGTTGTTGTTGTTTTTTTTTTTTTTTTTTTTCGTACGCCCGCTAATACTCGAGGCGAAATCTCAGGTTATTATTTTAATGTCTAACCTGACATTGATTTTACGTGAGTATCCCTTTTTCTTGTACAGAGACAGGTGTCCCTCGCCATTCAGGCAGATACTCGCCGATTTCGGAGGTACCCATTAGAGCTGGGTCGGCTGAGGAGCCGCCAATCCCTGGTCGACGACATTCCTTCAGATGTCCTCGCCAGGTCTCGAGTTAATCCAGTCCAAATCCCGGTCGACGAAAAATCCTCAAATGCCGTCGCTCGGGTTTGATCCTGAATCACCCGGTCGCCAGAGCGGTGTTGTAACCACTACGCTAGCACGGCTCCCGCTTCTGTTGTGACTCTCTCGGATAGGAAACCCTCTAGACACAGTATTACGGATCTGAGCTTATCACTTATGCAAGTCTGCTCAAAAACAGGTTAGCTTTGCTGTTTTCAGCTCTGGCTGTGGTTATGTGGTTTCGGCAAGCGTGTGTCAGTCCGTTGGGCGTCTTTTCAGCTATGAGTAAAATTTTGAGAGCCCAGAGTAGAATCTGAGCGGGCTTTTATACCCAGCCAAAATCCTACCTTTTCCATCTCGGAGGTCCGAGCTTGAGTTCACTTTCCCGTTGGTAACATTTTGGGGATTTTGAGGCTGTTGTGCAAATTTTCAGACAAAATCCTGATTTCCTCCTCATTTACCAAAGATACAGATTTTCCCCAATTAATGTATTTGTAGTTGCTGTTCAATTCCCAAAAAGGATTATCTCGTTCGAAGCTTTAATCATAAAATTATAGCAGAATTACTGGTGTGCGATTCATAATTTATCATTAGTTAACGTGGCAATTCCAGAGTGTCTTGCCCGTACCCTACAGTTACGTCATTAGCCTCTTTACCAGAAGACATTTTTTTGTCATGGCTGGCTGAGTGTAGTTATTTTCTTTAGCTGACCAATCGATACTGTTATTTGAAGTTTTTGTGACGTAACTTTTCTATAGGATGAAGTATCCGGCACCCTGCTGAAACATCCTTAGTCGCTGTTTACGACATGCTTCGTAGATTACAGTGTTACTGTTCTTTATTCTTATAGTATTTATAGTGAGCGAATTAATTTGATCCCATTTACCACCTTATAGGTTATAGAGGGTTTAACTGAATAAGAGAAGGGATGATCTCACGCAAGACAGCAGACCAAATGTTTGAGAATTCTTCTGTGAATTATTTTCTAATGATCGCATTTACTATATTTGGACTGAGTGGAGGGCAGAAGAAGATACTATATTTTGATATCGGAAATCTGATTTTATTGCCTTGAATTTATTACACTATATGTTATAATTAAAACCCATCAAAGGTTAAACGGGATACTTTAAAAAAAAAAAGAAGAAGAAGAAGATCGCATTGCCTGAAACTGCCGAATTCTCTATTAGTTTTCTATCACAGAAGTAGCTCTATCGATATCCATTGATCATTGTTCATTGGCTGATGACTCGTTCTGCGAAACTCCGAAGGTTGTGACTTTTATCTTCTGGGAGACAGCTACGGCAGACAGACAAACAGGTTATTATAGCAGTTTGGTGGCCACTGTTGCATGCTCATCTGGCAACCATATTACTAAGTCATTAGCGTACATCGTCACTTTCATTCCATGTGGTAGTTCATCAAAATAAATTGAATACGTTTTCATTGATATTTACAGTGATTGAAAAGTTTGAAACTTCCATTAATTTTAAAGTGAATATGTTTACATAAACATTTACACTGGTTTGAGACTGTAAGTAGTAGAGATGGCTACTGTGTGTATGTGTCGAAACAATGCTTCGAAACAGCATCGAGTCCGAAAGATTCGACACACAGCCTGCTTGTTGTTTCGACACAATTTCAGTTCCTGTCTGCCTCGCTGTTTTGCAGAGACACACTGTCTCACTGTCTCACCTTCCGTGGGCCTTTGTAAAATTTGAATCAACCGTTCGGAACATTAGTATGGAATATCAAACATGTCATATTTTTCAGGGATGTGTTATGATGACTTGATTTTACAAGTGATATTATTTTTGCTGAGAAGTTATAGACACTGGAAATTGTGTCAGTGCTGCAGTTGTCAATGTTTTAGGCACTATGTTAAAGTTGAAAGTGTCCGTGTGTTCGTATAAATGTAATGGATACTTTATTAGCTCTGCTGATATCTGTGTACTCGGTGGATTTGAATCATGGTCTACCAAAACTAGCTTACTCTAGTTTGATATCATGTGTTATTATTACTGTTATTATTATTGTTTTTTTTATATTATTTTCACATTTACTGCAGCTATCATCATATCTCCGTTTTATTTCATCATAATGAAGACTTGTGTAAAAATATTGAATTGTGGTCACCCAAAATGCCATAGATTTTCACACACGACAGTAGCGCGCAAGTAAAAACTGTTCATGTATAGTAATGTATACTGTCTATTAGAGACTTCTTTCTCCCCGATACGGGCAATAGTGCCGTTGTGCCGTTGTGTCGACACACTGTTTCGACACAGTTTAAATCACTGAGCCGACTGTCTCGAAACAGCGGAGTGTGTCGATTTGCCCACCTCTAGTAAGTAGTATAATTAAATGTACATCATTTCTTTCCTCTTTCCCTCCCTGCTCCACATGGAACCTGGGACTCTTTATGCGTTTAGTTCTCTTTAAGAAACTGGCAATAAAGCAGTCACCAGCCTTTGGCAGTGGTGGTTCATAAAATCATCATTCTATACTCTGAGGTTGCCAGCCTCAAATGACTTGGACATCCACAAGCTATATTAATATTCATAATAGCCCCTTCAGTCATAACTGACTATGGGAATGCGCCCCTGAGGTGACAGCCCTCAGCTGCTTATTTTCCTGGTGCTCCTTTCGACGCTTTCTCCTCACCTCTGCTTCTTGTGTGAGCCTCTCTTCGCCCAATCTGAGGTGGCGCCGTAAATAGCATCGCCACTTAGTGCGATCGGCAGCTTCATCCTCCCATGTTGCTGGATCCATGTCCAGTGCCCTCATATCTCTCTTGCACACATCTTTGAACCTCAGCTGTGGTCGCCCAACTGTTCTCTTGCCATCCGCTAATTGTCCGTAGAAGATATCTTTTGGGATGCGACCATCTTCCATGCGGCGAACATGGCCAAGCCAGCGAAGTCTGCGCTGTCTAAGAAGCGTATACATACTTTGAAGGCCAGCACGTGACAACACCTCGACATTTGTCCCTTTATCTTTCCACGAGATGCCGAGGATGCGGCGTAGACACCGCAAATGGAAGGTATTGAGCCTTCTTTCTTGCTTAGCATAGGTCGTCCAGGTCTCGCTGCCATATAGGAGTGTGCTGGTGACGCAGGCATTATATACCACAGCTTTGGTCTTCATTGTGAGTTTAGAGTTTCCCCAAACACGCGATGTGAGGCGGGCAAAGGTACCTGCAGCTTTGCCAATGCGGCTGTCGATTTCTGTATCCAGTGAGAGTTTGTCATTGATGGTAGACCCTAGGTATGTGAAGTGGTGCACCACTGCCAATTCATAGTTATCGATAGTGATAACTGGTGCAGCACCCACATCCTGACTCAGCACATTCGTTTTCTTTAGACTTATTGTGAGGCCAAAGTCCTTGCATGCTTTAGTGAAGCGATTCATCAAACTCTGAAGCTCCTGTTGGCTTTGAGTGACGACTGCAGCATCATCAGCGAACAACAAGTCTCTTATAGTGACCCTTCTGATTTTTGTTTTTGCCTTCAGCCTTGAAAGATTAAACAGACGGCCATCTGACCGAGTGTGAAGGCATATTCCTTCAGTTGCATCTCTGAATGCATGTTTCAAGAGTAAGGCAAAGAAGATTCCAAAGAGGGTCGGAGCCAGAACACAGCCTTGTTTAACGCCACTTCGTATATCAAAGGGCTGTGACGTGCTTCCAGCATATTGGACTGTTCCCTTCATGCCGTCATGGAATGACTTTATCATTTCCAGCATTTTAGAAGGGCAGCCTATTTTCAGGAGGATTTTAAAGAGTCCATCCCTACTAACCAAGTCGAATGCTTTTGTGAGGTCTATAAAGGCGATATATAATGGTCTTTTCTGCTCTCTTGATTTTTCCTGAAGCTGGCGGAGAGAGAAGATCATGTCCGTTGTTGATCTGCCAGCTCGGAATCCACACTGTGACTCTGGATATATGCGCTCAGCTAACTTGTGTAGTCGCATTAAGATGACTTTGGCAAAAACCTTACCAACAATACTAAGAAGAGAGATGCCTCTGTAGTTATTGCAATCACTTCTGTCTCCTTTATTTTTATACAGTGTTACAATCTTGGCATCTCGCATGTCTTGAGGAATAGTTGTCTCTTCCCAGCACTGGCACAGCATCCTATGCAGGGGATGTAATAGCGTGCTCTTACAGCATTTGATTAAATCAGGAGGAATCCCATCACTGCCTGGTGCTTTGCCAGAGGCCAAGCTATCAATGGCCTTGCTGAGTTCCTCTAATGTTGGTTCGGCATCCAGCTCCTCCATAGTTGGCAGACTGTTGACACCATCAAGGGCTGCAGGCGTAACGGTATTGTCTCTAGCGTAAAGCTCAGAGTAGTGCTCGACCCACCTCTCCATCTGTTTACCCTTATCGGTTAGCTTCTCTCCGCTGATGGTTTTTAGCGGTGCCGTCTTACTTTTATGGGGGCCAAGTGCTTTCTTTATACCATCATACATTTGTCTAATGTTGCCTGTTTGCGCTGCGATCTGGATGCTCTCACTGAGCTGGAGCCAGTAGTCATTTGCACAGCGTCGAGCAGTTTGTTGAACTTTGCTTCTCGTAGCCCTCAGGATCTGTAGGGTTCTGGCACTCGGTGAACGTTTGTATTCATTCATAGCACTGCGCTTAGCTTCAATGACAGGTGCCATCACATCTGATGAAGCATCAAACCAGTCATTTGACTTTGCTGTTTTTTTACCAAAGGTGGCAAGTGCAGTACTTTGAATGGTGTTCCGCAGATGCTCCCAGTTCTCTGTAATAGTATCACCATGCTGAGGGCTACTGAGCACTTTCTCGAAGGTCGCAGTGAATTGAGCGATCATGAAAGGGTCTGACATCTTGCTGGTATCAATGCGTGGTTTCCCTTCATGTCTGACACGATAGAGTTTTCTTGGTTGTGCTCTGATTTTGCAGCAAACCAAGGAGTGATCTGTATCACAGTCTGCACTATGGTACGAGCGCGTGGAGAGCACAGACCTGAGTAGTGGCCTTCTGACGAGAATCAGGTCAAGTTGGTGCCAGTGCTTGGATCGTGGGTGTCTCCATGACACCTTATGCTGTGGTTTTGTCTGAAAGTAGGTGTTGGTCACGCAGAGGTCATGGTGGACGCAAAACTCTAAGAGCCGTTGTCCATTTTCATTCATCTTGCCAATACCAAACCTGCCCAGACATGAAGGCCATGAAACATTATCGGCATCCACTCTAGCGTTAAAGTCACCAAGGAGAACAAGCTGTTCTTGCCTAGGTATGCTTTTGATAATTGCTGTTAGATTCTCGTAGAACTCATCTTTAGCTTCTGAGGCAGAGTACAGAGTAGGAGCATACACACTGACAAGGGTGATGGGACCTGTGCTAGTTTGCAGGCGGAGCGTTAACAGGCGTTCTGATCCATTCTCGCCTGGTTCAACCATTTTAGTTAGCGATTTTTTGATCGCAAAACCTACTCCGTGTTCTCTAGCTTTATTAAGATCTTTCCCTTGCCAATAAAATGTGTAGTCCTTCTCGCTCACCGTTCCAGAGCCGGCCAGGCGCGTTTCCTGAAGTGCAGCTATATCCACCTGAAGTCGTTTAAGCTCATCATTAATTATGGCTGTCTTCCTTACATCGTTTACATCCTGTAGGTTTTCGGATAGTCCAGTCAACATAGTCCGGACGTTCCAGCATCCCAATCTGAGAGTTTGCTTATTTCTATTTTTTCGATAATTGCTTGGTGCAAAATTTTCTGTCCACAGTTCGGGTTTGACCCTAATCCCCATGCACCCAATGGGGAAAGCAGACAGTGGCGGGACAACACCTTATTGACTGGGGGCTGCCCAGCTTGAAGCGGGCGGTAGCTGTCCAGTGAGATCCTAGAACCTCTCCCACTGTCGGAAGTAGCCCCTGGCGCCATGCCCTACGCCAATTGGGCAAAATGCTTATAACCGGTAACTGCTACTTCCCGTGTTTTGCCGACACCTATAGGGTGAAGCTGGAGTGTCCTCTCCAGGGCGCGAGCTTGGGCACAGTTATATGGAGATCAAGCTGTTGCCCATGCAGCATGTTCCCCCTCTCCACACAGCCGGTAGATCCAAAGGAACGGCAGTAGCCGATACAGTTTGGTACCAGCCATGTCGCAGGAGTTGCCAGAATAATGTCGAATCGACATTAGACTGCCTTAGGGACTCCGACTCCGGATTTATCCTCAGGGTTTACTCCCGAAGCCAATTCCATAAATGGATGTTCCCATTAATATTCACTTGGGTATATATATATATATATATATATATATATATATATATATATATATATATATATATATATATATATATATATATATATATATATATATATATATATATATATATATATATATATATATATATATATATATATATATATATATATATATATATATATATATATATATATATATATATATATATATATATATATATATATATATATATATATATATGTTAGTTCACATGTTAGTAATGAAATATAGAATGTAAAATCACAACTTACGCCAATCCTCGCTCACATACTTTTTGCTCAGAGGAATAAAAGGCACCGGCGATGCCTTATTTCACGTGCACTTTGAGTCGTTAATTTTAACTTTAATTCCCTCTCTGACCCCGTGTGTTTTCTTCAGTTTCCTCAGACAGCGGCTTTCCTTATTAAATTGATAGAGATTTCCTGGGCTGTTTTGTAAGTCCATCAAGATTCTCCAATAAAAGGTCCGGAATTTCTGAATTCTAACTTCTGGCAAGTCTGGTTGTAGTCTTCTTGGCAAGCGATTTCTCACAGTGAACTCGACGTGCAAAAATGGTGAGATTATTTTCCCCTCGCCTGCCACGCAGTGTTTGTTAAGAAGCAAATCAGGGCTCCAATCATTTTCAAACATGCGGGCGTTGTAATTTCAAATTATGGAAACATTTCTGAACCTAATACAGAGGTCATCTTCACCATATATGGTAATCGTGACATTCAAATATTCTCGTCAATGATTACATATAACTTCTTACATCTCCCCGGAAATATTACAACATTTCCGCTTGGTTTGTCTGTCATCCCGCCAGGTCGATATTTGACCGGCGCTCCTTGTGCAAACACAAACCACTGTTTGACCATCTGTGCTGTTTGACCATCCTTATCACTACAATAATTAGTGGGTCACTCGGGCCATATCAGCGCTAAGTAAACTTGATTGGCCATTTACGTGCGAAAACAGTCGCACCCTTGTGGGTACAATAGGATTTCTGTCGGTCAACCTTGCATCACCGTCTACTCTATCCGCAGACATGACCACTATCGCTGAGAGGAGTGTTAGTATATTTAATGAAAAATAATAATAATATTTTAAACACAGGCTTTTAATGCACTAAAAACCCAAAAATAATTTTTCAAGGAGTTTATAGCTTGCAGTAAAAATGTAACAGCAAATTGACAAAAAAGCCTGAGGCGCTGATTCTATATGAAATTAACTGTCACGTAGACAGATAATTTATTTTGCCATTTTAATGTTCTGTTTTCTTAGACATTTTGTATTCTTATTTTCTTTCATTTTCACATTCTCAAACCCCACCCGAGGTGTTTACGTTCAGGCTTTCAGTGGAAATCCCCCACTGGTCAGAAACGGTCAGCGCAGCGTAATGTTACCTAAATGCCCCTGTGGTCCGAACAGGGGAATTTCTCTGGTCGCTTTAAAACGTTTGATCACGAGCGGCTAGTACCCTTTGAGGCCTGGGTAACGAGTTTGATCTGTTTCAGGGGGAGATAACCCGCTGCTAGTCTTTGTTGTTTGCCCTTAGATGAGCAAAGAGCACATAATATTATGATTGTCTCTCTGGGGGAATTTTCGCAAAGTTGTTGCTTCTGAAAACCTTTGTCTTACCCGTTATTACGCATTACGCCGATACATCTGTAGAATCAGGCTATGCAGGTGTCCTGGGTAGAATGGTTTGTAAGCTATAAGACTTGAAATTTTACTACGTCAAAACACACTCGTAGGATTTCCTGGCCCGAGATGGACCATCATGAGATAAGGCAAACTTTAACACAGAACTAAAATGTTAAGGCCTTTCTCTAGTCATTTTCGGGGTGAGTTGACATATCTTATAATATGATATATTCATGTTACAGAGTTTTATATATATATATCTGATAGGAATGTGAGGACTTCTCCCAGTAATTTACTTCAGTGATAGTGTTGTGCCGTATTCAGCCTTAATTAAGTGGTGTTTAAGCTGTTTTTGGTTTATCATGGGTTAAATGTTAAACTTATAATAACAGATACTAGGCAGAATCAGTCCACAGATGCTTATCATGGGTTAAGAATAGGCATTAACTTTCATTTCTGTAAGATAACGTCAGAGGTGGATTATTCACTTAAACACTGAATTATAGGAGATAGTCGCTTATTCCTTGTTGATAGATATTTTTAGTGGCTGGGGAGAATCATTTTATGCTTACTTGTGTAGCTAGACTCTAGCCATAACTTTCACAGGAGCAGCCACCAGCCATTGAAAACATTTTACCTTATGACTCAGTCACAACTGTATTATAGCGAGAACATTGCATTTTCTATGTACTCATTTGTGAAATGTTAATTTCTCCCCAAGGGGACATATGATTTATTTGTGTAATGTCACCTGCTGTAATCTGTTTATGTAAATTCACTTAACGTCGTAAGATGAATAACATAACCATTCAGCTGTATGTTTATTTTGGAGAAGAGGAGTAGATTTTGCTGTCAGAACATGTTACTGATGTACAAAAGATATTAAGCCTATGCAGGCGCTTGCGGAGTATTGATAGTGTGGGAGGAGCGGAGTATAACTATTTTTTATGACATTTAGCGTGATTTTGTTGTTGCTTGAGGTAAAGGGTGTCTCTTTTTGGTCTCAGTTTCAGGGGATACCGAATTGCTAGTCTAGTTTCCAGTCAGACGAAGAATGTCACCGTCTCTTCGTTCTAGAGGGATTCTGAGGATATCTAGCCCCACGAGTGTCACAGCCATACCTGAAACAACAACCCTTTGTCAACGCCATTTCCCTCTCACGGGAGTTCAGCTCATGCATTGTGAAATGAGCCAACGCAACAATCTGAAAACGTCTATTGCAGTAGTAGTTCCCTACTCGCCTATTGGATTACCAGTCAGGGCATTGCGGCTTCCAAAATCTCAAAACAGCCCAGCATGTCTATAACAGAATTCAATTCACCAGTCTCTGTATGCCTAAACGGGGCACTCAGCCAAGCCACAGTCAACCAGCCAAAACCGGATTTAAAGCCAATTCTAGCGCCGGATAAGCACGCCTTGGGATCAGTTGTCCTCAAGTGACTTCGTCCAATGGCTTATTTCTGGATTATGTGGAACCTCGCACTTAGGAGCGGCCAGCCAAAGATAGACAGAGTTTCAGCCCCACTCGCGCCAGTAGGGGGGAGTCACCAACGATAGCGCCTATACAATGATTTTATTCAGGTTAATTCCATCACCGATGGAGGATATATACGAAAAAACCACTTACTGGAGCTATTCCATTGGTCCCCGAAAGCGGACAGGCTGTCGCTAAGTTCATTCAGTTGGTCAGCAGGAGATAAACAGCGTCCCCCAGCCCACCTCGCGCCAGTAGGGGAGAGTCACCAACGTTTAGTACCAACAAGGACAGTTTTGTAGGCTTAGTCCCTCACGAAGGATCTACACGTAAGACACTGTCTGGACTATTTCATCTGGTCCCCGAAAGCGGATAGACTGAAACGCAGTTTATTCATTTTGGTAAACAGGGGGTAAATAGAGTCTTCCAGCCCAACTCGCGCCAGTAGGGGGGAGTCACCAACGATAGCGCCTATACAGTGATTTTATTCAGGTTAATTCCATCACCGATGGAGGATATATACGAAAAAACCACTTACTGGAGCTATTTCATCTGGTCCCCGAAAACGGAAGGACTGCCACTCGATTATTTATCTCTCTGTGTTCTACAGGTTCATGTCGGTGGTCTGTGTGTGTGTTTGTTGGTGTATTTTGCGTAGTTGATGACTACTGATGAGTTATTGATGACTATTGATGATTTTGATGACTATTGATGATTATTGATGATTGCTGATGATTTTTTGATGTCATTTATGATGTTATGATGAGATGCATTATTTCCATGCTTTTCTTCATTTAATAAAGTTTACACCTTTATTAATACGCTGTTCACGACCTTTCCATCCATAAGTAACTTGTTTTTAGCTCTTTACTATAATCTCTATGTATGATAAGAGAAAAGAGTGAGAGCAGGAGGTGCTTAGACAGACATAAGTGAGTTGAGGCTTGGAGAGAGAGATCATTTTGATAAATCTTCTTCCAGGTTGTCTCAAGTCCATCTCCTATTTACACCTTTCTGTGTGTGTAATCTATAACTCTGTCAGTCCACTATCCATTGTCGATTTCACTACTGTTGTCCAACTCGACAAATACTCTACACTCAAACTCAACCACGACATTAACTTCTGCTTTATACTTCATTAGACACCTATGGATAAAATATATGATGAGCGCTTAAGCACCCCAGGCTTTTTGTTGGAAAGAATACACCTAGATTATTTACAGTTATCGCCCATTTTAGTGATGTTTTTAAACAAAAAACAAAAAAAAAATAATATTAATTTCAATTTTATCAATTTTATTATTTTTACGACTGATTATTATAATGTCTTGGGGAATACACTTACTTACTTACTTAGTCATTCCTTTCTACCGTGAGGTGCAGAGGTAGGGGAATACACATCTATGCCAAATTTCAGAGCTATTGCTCTTCTGGAAGTGGTTGAAAAATCGATTGCATGATTTGAAGGTGACAACAAGGTGACATACATTGTGAGTTAAAGAAAAGCCTGTAAAAATGAGAAAATGTCTGCTAAACAGCAGAAAGACATGGTGCTTTATTGAAAAGCACTTAATTAAATCAGTACAACAAATGAACTGTGTACTGCCGTAGTGAAAGAGAGATCGAGAAGACGGGGTCGCCCCAATCCGTTCTGTGACAGTACTTTTTGTCTCATTTAATTCCAATTCTATACTATAATAGCCGATCTCATACCGATAAGTATATGGTTTAATGGATCATCTACCATTTCTGGTACCTGTTTTAATGAAATTATACGCATTTGTAGCAGTTTTACTGGTTTACGTTGTTCTTTAAGTATGCAATTATATAAGTTATGATTTGGCTGCGATATAGTTGGGTTTGGAGTGGCAAAGAGGAATGCGTTCGCCTCAAGATTTCTAGGTACCAGGTTTTTGTAGAACGCCGTCGCTGTCGCTGATACCTACATTGCAGAGAGCCCCTGCCCTTATAACATATGGCATTTACAAAGAATCCACAATTTTTTTTTTTACAAATCACTTGCCAGTTACCCCAATTCATTTTTGGTATTTCCCGCCTCTCATTGCCCTGTCTCTGTGGGTTTTATTCATGTTTCTGTCCCCCTCTCTCTTTATTTCTCTCTATCTCTCCCTCTATGTCTCCCTCTATCTCTCTTTCTGTCTTTCATGTGTAAGATTCCACCTCTGAACATTTTCTTACAGATAATTACAAGGTATATATCTCTCAGGCATGTCGTAATAGGCGACTAATATGAGGTTGTGCATGGTACTGGTTCCTCATCACGTAAACGAATTACAACAGAAACTATCCCTGCAGTAGCCCAGTAATGCTTCGGCACAGGCGTTCCATACTCCACAGGGAGAGAAAGGAAAAATGATCATGATGAATCATAGATCTCCGTACATGTACTAACATACTGTTGTGCATAGCATTGGAAGCACTTTGTGATCTGCTATATTAATTTTGCATCACAGATCACAAATCGTAGCCTTAAAGGACTTCACAAACCTCAAGCCTCCGTCTGGGTACTTTTAACAGATTGCAACAACACAGTTTTGCTAAGGTCAAGGCGTCCTTACATACCTGGATGAGTAATTAGCAGGTGACTATTATCAGATGTGACCTGGTTTATTACGGTAAACAAAAGTGTTAAGTCGTGTGTAATCGAGGTCACACATGACACCGGATATTAACACCGGATTTTTTTTGTTTACACTCACTCAAACTGCCTCTCTTGATAACTCAAACGTTTCTCTTACTTTTTGACATACTCCAGATCTTTGATGCACACCCATCCCGTTACATAGTCTCACATATGGGGGAGGGGGGGGGGAGGAGCAAAAGTAGATCTGTCTGGTGTACGTCCTGGGGGTTCTCTGAACAAAGAATAGAACTACTGCACTCACCGGCATGCTGTACACGGTGATTAATACGAGGTTGTATATAGCGTTATGAGGTGATTAATACGAGGTTGTGTATAGAGTTATGAGGTGATTAATACGAGGTTGTGTATAGAGTTATGAGGTGATTAATACGAGGTTGTGTATAGAGTTATGAGGTGATTAATACGAGGTTGTGTATAGCGTTATGAGGTGATTAATACGAGGTTGTGTATGGCGTAATGAGGTGATTAATACGAGGTTGAGTATTGCGTAATGAGGTGATTAATACGAGGTTGTGTATAGCATTGGGAGGTGATTAATACGAGGTTGTGTATAGCGTTATGAGGTGATTAATACGAGGTTGTGTATAGAGTTATGAGGTGATTAATACGAGGTTGTGTACAGAGTTATGAGGTGATTAATACGAGGTTGTGTATAGAGTTATGAGGTGATTAATACGAGGTTGTGTATAGCGTTATGAGGTGATTAATACGAGGTCGTGTATAGAGTTATGAGGTGATTAATAATAATAATAATAATAATAAATTCTTTAAGCGCCAAACACGGCGCATAAGGCAGAAACCAGTGCTCTCCAGGTTGTTCGTTGTGACGCCACTCCTCTTAGCTCTTGCACATTATTTAGGCCCAACGTTCTTCCTTCTCTTATTATTGTTCTTCTGAGTGTTTCTTTTGGTCTTCCTTTTTTCCGCTTACCCTCAGGAACCCAAGTGAGCGCCTGTAGTGGTATTCTGTTGTTTTGCATTCGTAGGACATGACCGATATATGACCATCGTCTTTTCCTTATATAGTCGGAGACATATTTCTGCCTAGAGTCTTCTCTTATTTGTCGATTAGTCTTGAATTCTTTCCAACTGATGTTCATGAGTTTTCTAAGACATTTGTTCTCGAATGTATTCAGCTTGTTCTCCAATGATTTTGTTATTTTCCAACTCTCACAGCCGTATGTTAACACTGAGATAACATTTGAATTAAACAGACGAAGCTTGGTATGTATATTCAATGATCGTAATTTCCAAATGTTAGATAATCTATTGAAGGCGCTAGCTGCCAAAGCAATTCTAGTATGGATTTCTCTTGTTGTGTCACCATCCTGAGTCATTTTTACTGCCTAAATAATTGAAACTTTCAACTTTCTGTAGTTTTTCCCCGTTCAAGATGATATCAAAGGTCTCGTTAGAAAAGTTCATAGCTTTAGTTTTAGAGGCATTTATTTGGAGACCAATTTTAACCGAGAGATGACACAAATTATTTATTGCTTCTTGGGATTGTCTTGGTGTTGAACTTAAGAATGCTACATCATCTGCGAAATCCAGGTCCCCCAGGAATTTTCCATTTGTCCATTTTATACCCAATTGTTCATTGTGGGTATAGTTTCTCATAACCCAATCAATAGCTATTCCAAAAAGTAGTGGTGACATAATACAGCCTTGTTTCACCCCTGTTTCTACTGTAAACCATTCTGTATTCCCTTTATTTGTTCTAACACAACATCTTGCATTGTCATATAGCGCTTTGATTATATTCACATATTTTGTTGGAAAACCATAGATTGTAAGTATCTTCCACAATGATGGGCGGTGTAGACTATCAAAGGCTTTTTGAAAATCGACGAAGGTGATAATAAGTGGCGATTGCCTTTCCACTGATTCTTCTATAATTGTTCTTAGTGTGAATATTTGATCAATACATGATCGTTTCGGCCTGAAACCCGCTTGTTCTTCTCTGATCTTTTCGTCAGCATGCAATTTAAGTCTTTCTAACATCATGCAACATAATAATTTTCCAGGTACTGATAATAGAGATATACCACGCCAGTTATTACAGTCTGATAGATCACCTTTCTTCGGTAACTTTACAATAATACTGTCTTCCATTGTTGTGGTGGTTGTTCTTCTCTCCATACTTCATTTATAATATCTAAAATTCTCAAGAGGTTGTTGTCATTAACTGCTTTAATCATTTCCCCTGAAATTTCGTCAACTCCAGCAGCTTTAAAATTTTTTAATCTTTTAACGGCTTGTTTGATCTCGTCCAGCGTGAATTCATCGCAAGTTATTGGCAAAGTGGTTGTGGATGTTTCATTATTAAAATCAGGTGTTACTGTTGGTGGTGGTCTGTTTAGCACCTCCATGAAGTGCTCAGCCCATCTCTTCATTTGTTCTTTTTCTGTTGGTATTGAATTCCCTAATTTACCTTTAACAGGTGTTTCCATAGCAGTAGGCTGGTGACATAGTTGTTTTGTAATTTGATAAAGGCACCTACTATTACCAGTTCTTGCAGCATTTTCAGCTTCTACGGCCAGTTCATTGATGAAATGTCTTTTATCTCTTCGAGTTTTTGTCTTCACTTCTTTATTTAACAAGTTATAAGTTAGTTTGCAAGATTCAACTGCATTATGTGTACTTGCCGCTAGTAGTTTAAGTTTTGCTGTTTTCCTTTCTTGTATTTTATCCCAAGTATCTTCTCTCATCCATTTTTTCTTTTTATGTACTAGGTATCCGGTGGTCGCTACAGCTGCTTCTGTCATTGCTGTTCTCAGTTGTTCCCATTTAGTATCGATTGTCTTGGTGGTGATATCGTTGTCAATTTTGCCTAAAGCATCGAAATAGTTGTTCATTTTGACATTATATTCCTTCTTTATATCATTTGATTGCAGTCTGTGTACATCTATTCTTCTATTTTTATTCGGTTGGTATGATCTTAGAGTTATCTACCCTTCCAAGATGGAGGTGAAATTCGTTTCTCACCTTAGACGACGAAAGAAAAACATCAGGAATGTGTATATTTCGATGGATATCACCATGTTATGTTAAATTATAGAATAAGAGATACACCAGAGTATCTAGTGGTGTAGATATTTTCCTATAACTGACCTCGAAACCCTTGAATCGGTCGGTTGGATCGGAGGGTTGATCAGTGAGTTAACAATTCACTATCGTAAAACAAGCTATTGTTACCGAAACAGAACCAGGCTCGACAGTAAACATGACTCACTCTAATATCTTGGGGGCTAAGGAGATTTCTAAAATTGGATACTGGAATGTAAGAACTATGTGATTAATACGAGGTTGTTTATATAGTTATGAGGTGATTAATACGAGGTTGTGTATAGCGTTATGATGTGATTAATACGAGGTTGTGTATAGAGTTACGAGGTGATTAATACGAGTTTGTGTATAGAGTTATGAGGTGATTAATACGAAGTTGTGTATAGAGTTATGAGGTGATTGATACGAGGTAGTGTATAGAGTTATGAGGTGATTAATAATAGTTTGTGTATAGAGTTATGAGGTGATTAATACGAGCTTGTGTATAGAGTTATGAGGTGATTAATACGAGGTTGTGTATAGCGTTATGAGGTGATTAATACGAGGTTGTGTATAGCGTTATGAGGTGATTAATACGAGGTTGTATATAGCGTTATGAGGTGATTAACACGAGGTTGTGTATGACGTTATGAGGTGATTAATACGAGGTTTTATATAGCGTTATGAGGTGATTAATATGAGGTTGTGTATGGCGTAATGAGGTGATTAATACGAGGTTGAGTATGGCGTAATGAGGTGATTAATACGAGGTTGTGTATAGCGTTATGAGGTGATTAATACGGGGTTGTGTATGGCGTAATGAGGTGATTAATACGAGGTTGTATATAGCGTTATGAGGTGATTAATACGAGGTTGTGTATGACGTTATGAGGTGATTAATATGAGGTTGTGTATAGCGTTATGAGGTGATTAATACGATGTTGTGTATGGCGTAATGAGGTGATTAATACGAGGTTGAGTATTGCGTAATGAGGCGATTAGTACGAGGTTGTGTATAGCGTTGGGAGATGATTAATACGAGGTTGTGTATAACGTATGAGGTGATTAATACGAGGTAGTGTATGGCGTGTGAGGTGATTAATACGAGGTTGTGTTTAGCGTTATGAGGTGATTAATACGAGGTCGTGTATGGCGTGTGAGGTGATTAATACGAGGTTGTGTATAGCGTATGAGGTGATTAATACGAGGTTGTGTATGGCGTGTGAGGTGATTAATACGACGTTGTGAATGGCGTAATGAGGTGATTAATACGAAGATGTGAATGGCGTAATGAGGTGATTAATACGAGGTAGTGAATGGCGTAATGAGGTGATTAATACGCGGTTGTGTATGACGCAATAAAGTGATTAATACGAGGTTGTGTATGGCGTAATGAGGTGATTGATACGAGGTTGTGTATAGCGTTATGAGGTGATTAATACGAGGTTGTGTATAGAGTTATGAGGTGATTAATACGAGGTTGTGTATAGAGTTATGAGGTGATTAATACGAGGTTGTGTATAGCGTTATGAGGTGATTAATACGAGGTTGTGTATGGCGTAATGAGGTGATTAATACGAGGTTGAGTATTGCGTAATGAGGTGATTAATACGAGGTTGTGTATAGCATTGGGAGGTGATTAATACGAGGTTGTGTATAGCGTTATGAGGTGATTAATACGAGGTTGTGTATAGAGTTATGAGGTGATTAATACGAGGTTGTGTACAGAGTTATGAGGTGATTAATACGAGGTTGTGTATAGAGTTATGAGGTGATTAATACGAGGTTGTGTATAGAGTTATGAGGTGATTGATACGAGGTAGTGTATAGAGTTATGAGGTGATTAATAATAGTTTGTGTATAGAGTTATGAGGTGATTAATACGAGGTTGTGTATAGAGTTATGAGGTGATTAATACGAGGTTGTGTATAGCGTTATGAGGTGATTAATACGAGGTTGTGTATAGCGTTATGAGGTGATTAATACGAGGTTGTATATAGCGTTATGAGGTGATTAACACGAGGTTGTGTATGACGTTATGAGGTGATTAATACGAGGTTTTATATAGCGTTATGAGGTGATTAATATGAGGTTGTGTATGGCGTAATGAGGTGATTAATACGAGGTTGAGTATGGCGTAATGAGGTGATTAATACGAGGTTGTGTATAGCGTTATGAGGTGATTAATACGGGGTTGTGTATGGCGTAATGAGGTGATTAATACGATGTTGTATATAGCGTTATGAGGTGATTAATACGAGGTTGTGTATGACGTTATGAGGTGATTAATATGAGGTTGTGTATAGCGTTATGAGGTGATTAATACGATGTTGTGTATGGCGTAATGAGGTGATTAATACGAGGTTGAGTATTGCGTAATGAGGCGATTAGTACGAGGTTGTGTATAGCGTTGGGAGATGATTAATACGAGGTTGTGTATAACGTATGAGGTGATTAATACGAGGTAGTGTATGGCGTGTGAGGTGATTAATACGAGGTTGTGTTTAGCGTTATGAGGTGATTAATACGAGGTCGTGTATGGCGTGTGAGGTGATTAATACGAGGTTGTGTATAGCGTATGAGGTGATTAATACGAGGTTGTGTATGGCGTGTGAGGTGATTAATACGACGTTGTGAATGGCGTAATGAGGTGATTAATACGAAGATGTGAATGGCGTAATGAGGTGATTAATACGAGGTAGTGAATGGCGTAATGAGGTGATTAATACGCGGTTGTGTATGACGCAATGAAGTGATTAATACGAGGTTGTGTATGGCGTAATGAGGTGATTGATACGAGGTTGTGTATAGCGTTATGAGGTGATTAATACGAGGTTGTGTATAGAGTTATGAGGTGATTAATACGAGGTTGTGTATAGAGTTATGAGGTGATTAATACGAGGTTGTGTATAGAGTTATGAGGTGATTAATACGAGGTTGTGTATAGCGTTATGAGGTGATTAATACGAGGTCGTGTATAGAGTTATGAGGTGATTAATACGAGGTTGTTTATATAGTTATGAGGTGATTAATACGAGGTTGTGTATAGCGTTATGATGTGATTAATACGAGGTTGTGTATAGAGTTACGAGGTGATTAATACGAGTTTGTGTATAGAGTTATGAGGTGATTAATACGAAGTTGTGTATAGAGTTATGAGGTGATTGATACGAGGTAGTGTATAGAGTTATGAGGTGATTAATAATAGTTTGTGTATAGAGTTATGAGGTGATTAATACGAGCTTGTGTATAGAGTTATGAGGTGATTAATACGAGGTTGTGTATAGCGTTATGAGGTGATTAATACGAGGTTGTGTATAGCGTTATGAGGTGATTAATACGAGGTTGTATATAGCGTTATGAGGTGATTAACACGAGGTTGTGTATGACGTTATGAGGTGATTAATACGAGGTTTTATATAGCGTTATGAGGTGATTAATATGAGGTTGTGTATGGCGTAATGAGGTGATTAATACGAGGTTGAGTATGGCGTAATGAGGTGATTAATACGAGGTTGTGTATAGCGTTATGAGGTGATTAATACGGGGTTGTGTATGGCGTAATGAGGTGATTAATACGAGGTTGTATATAGCGTTATGAGGTGATTAATACGAGGTTGTGTATGACGTTATGAGGTGATTAATATGAGGTTGTGTATAGCGTTATGAGGTGATTAATACGATGTTGTGTATGGCGTAATGAGGTGATTAATACGAGGTTGAGTATTGCGTAATGAGGCGATTAGTACGAGGTTGTGTATAGCGTTGGGAGATGATTAATACGAGGTTGTGTATAACGTATGAGGTGATTAATACGAGGTAGTGTATGGCGTGTGAGGTGATTAATACGAGGTTGTGTTTAGCGTTATGAGGTGATTAATACGAGGTCGTGTATGGCGTGTGAGGTGATTAATACGAGGTTGTGTATAGCGTATGAGGTGATTAATACGAGGTTGTGTATGGCGTGTGAGGTGATTAATACGACGTTGTGAATGGCGTAATGAGGTGATTAATACGAAGATGTGAATGGCGTAATGAGGTGATTAATACGAGGTAGTGAATGGCGTAATGAGGTGATTAATACGCGGTTGTGTATGACGCAATGAAGTGATTAATACGAGGTTGTGTATGGCGTAATGAGGTGATTGATACGAGGTTGTGTATAGCGTTATGAGGTGATTAATACGAGGTCGTGTATGGCGTAATGAGGTGATTAATACGACGTTGTGTGTGGCGTAATGAGGTGATTAATACGAGATTGTGTATAGCGTTAAAGGGTGATTAACACGAGATTGTGTATAGCGTATGAGGTGATTAATACGAGATTGTGTATAGCGTATGAGGTGATTAATACGAGGTTGTGTATGGCGTAATGAGGTGATTAATACGAGGTTGTGTATAGCGTATGAGGTGATTAATACGAGGTTGTGTATGGGGTAGGCAACCTCGTCATGTGAAACAAGTTGCCACAGAAACTACTGCGGCAAGAGTATGTGACTGCTTGGTACATGCTTTCTGTAAGGCGACCAGCTGCCACAGTGGCTCCAAGCTCTTTAAGGAGCGCAAAATAAAGTGATACTGATGATGAAAAGCATGTTTACATTGTAAGAAGACATATTTTGTTTTATTTATTATTATTTTCTGTGATCTATTAATCTTACTAGCTTGAACATGTACACTTTCTCTACATATATATATATATATATATATATATATATATATATATATATATATATATATATATATATATATATGTGTATATATATATATATATATATATATATATATATATATATATATATATATATATATATATATATATATATATATCATACATATATATCATACATATATATATATATATATATATATATATATATATATATATATATATATATATATATATATATATATATCACCCGTTGGCTTGTCACACCGATTACGGCAGATGGATCTATTTGTTGTTGCCATAAAGACGCCGCTAGGCGTGATGGGAAACCACAATAATGCGGCCTGCAGAAGAAAGAATCCTCCTCATCATGCTGCATGTCTTACAACAGGGAAACAGGGAAGGATGGAACTGGCAGTAAGTCAGAAGGACATCCATCATCCCCCTATCTGTGAGGAAGTGACCGTGAATGGCACTCAAGTACTGTGTTTATATGATACAGGATTGGACGTTGACTCAGTTGTGTGCTCTTCTCTAGTGAGTCCTGACCAGATAACCACAGAAACAGTGGAAATCAGAGGACCGATCAAGAGAGCAAGAAGCATGACATTACCCATAGCCCGAAACAACATAAGATCTCGCTATGTGGAAGGAGAAATCAAAGCAGCAGTGATGGACGACCCTATTTACTCTTTGATTTTGGGGTGTAGGTATGGTTTCCTTGGAGAACCTATAAAACCTGTAGTTATAGCAACAGTCGAGACAAGGGAAAGCTCCAGGAAAATGGAGGAAAATCCTATCAATACTCATCCAGAAGAGATGAAAAATGCTCAAGCAGCAGACAGCACCTTGAAGCCTTGTTTTGGCAAATTACATAAAGCACACAACCCTCCAGAAAAAGGAGACTTTTACATGAAGAATGGCCTACTCTACAGAAAAGCTGGAACAGGACCTAAAGGGCATGGACAGCTAGTAGTGCCAAAATCTTACAGGGAGAAAGTTATGACGCTAGGACATGCTATACCCTTCAGTGGACATATGGGAATAGGGCCACTGGACAAAGGATAACCTGTCACTACTTTTGGTCAGGAATCACAGAGGACATAAAGAGATATGTAAGATCCTGTCCAGAATACCAAAGACTAGCTTCTAAGCATAGGACTGCACCAGCAACACTGGGAGAAATGCCCATTATGGGAACGCCTTTTGAACGTTTTGCAGTGGATATTGTTGGACCCCTCACTAGGACCAAGAAGAGAAATGCTTACATCTTAACCTTGGTTGATACTTGCTCTATGTGGGGAGAAGCAGTGGCCATGTCAGCTATAGATTCAAAGCATGTGGCAGAGGCCCTGTTAACAATATTCACTGGATTTGGTTTCCCGCATCAGATATTGACTGACAATGGTTCTCAGTTTAAGGGAAAGCTAACACAAGAAGTATTCAGGATATTTCAAGCCAGGAACTATCATTGTAGTCCCTACCATGCCCAAGGGAACGGTCAAGTAGAGCGGTTCAATGGTACGCTAATTTCAATCATTAGAAAGCTGGCGAGTGAAAAACCTGATACTTGGGATACATACTTACCCTCTGCACTATTTGCATATAGGGAAGTACCCCACAATTCAACTGAAGTGGCTCCAGCTACATCCTTGTTAGGAAGACCAATAAAAGGTCCACTGGAAGGGTGTGAGAGGTCACACAAAAGAGCATGTCCGGACGTTCTGTGACAGTGACCTCGCTACCCTATTCCAGAGTCAGGTACCCATTTACATTAAGTAGACTGAAGCGTAACGCTTTTAGGTTTCGATCACCGGAGCTCAGTAACTTCGCCACGAGAGGAAAGCACTTTAAGCGATTAGACAATCGGACGCTCCTATTGACTTATGTATGTATTTAATATGCTCCTGTATAAAAAATGTCAGTCTACGTTTGACTTAAAGTCATCTGGCATGTGACGAGTGACAAGATTGCTATACTTTAAGGCAAGTTACTCCAATATGTTGCATTTACTAAAAAAAAAAGATGCAAAAAACATTATGTTGTCAAACAATGTTCAATATCTTTCAAAAAGATTGTGCGATGGAATAATAAGAGCACCAGTCATTACTTTAGTCAGATAAAACCATTTCCCAGTGTGTTTCTGTAATTCTCAAACATCAATTTCTTATAAACTGCATAATTCTACACTCATTGCAGTCCAGGTTAAGGTCAGATTGTTACAAATGGAGAGTGAAGAAATCACAAACTCAATTCTGGCCAACTATTTTATTGTAGGTCACAGTTTTGTAATCTGCTGATAATGTGACAGATATTGTGTGGTCCTGGAAACAGGCTGCATCACTGCAGTCTGGCTGAGTGAGTAGGGATCGAAGAGGGAAGGCTAACTGGGTCCCAAGAATGCCGTGCTGAAGTCGGATGTGTCGGCCGAAAGGCGCAAATATTGCAGCTTCGCTGTAAACGGACGCAACGCAACTGTTACCAACAGATTACTGGTGACAATGTATATATATATGTATGATGATATTTATCTGTCGGAGGGAAGATATTTGTTTTTAGAATCAGGATATTTTCCTGGTCAAAGCGATATCACCCATGTTGAATTTATACTTTTATTATATGGGTTATCTTTCCTGAATATCGAATTTGGCGTAGGAATCTAGGTTTACAGCGATCTATTCTTTGTTTGGTTAGAAATAGATTGTTCTTGCTTCAGAATATCTATGGCCCGAATCTATGTGTATTTCTTGTCTATGTAGGACGAGTCTGTCTTATATCTTAATATCTTTGTATGTCTAAGTCGAACTATATCTTCGGTGTCGAACTCGGGGTCAAAGGTTGTTCGGCGGATGTGTCGCTAAGTGGAGGTGAGAAGGTTCCGCCCTGATGGGTGCTGAGTTATTGTAGCGGCCTGTCGCCGAAAAGTGATCTCTATATTAGTGGGGAAAGAGGTAGTCTCTTTAGACAAATCATGTATTATTCACCCCACTGTTTATTCTTACTGCCAAGGAATGGCAGAATCATATTCTAGTGTATTTCTGATGCCAAGGTAAAGACGCATTTCTTATGAACTTTTCCTGAGGCATTGTATTCGATGGACAGTTTGATTGCGCTTCATAGTTTGTATCCTGGGTGAGCGACAACTCACTGGGAGGGGAAGCCATTTTGGAATCCTGTATTTTTCAATCATCGAGGAGAGAACAGGGATGCCCCTTACTATCACCTGATGAGTCCAGAGATCACTGCTACAGAAGAGAACCCACTACTAGTGGTTCAATATTGTTATAAAAAAAATATGTGCTGAACTTTACCTAAAGGAATCTTCGCTAGACGAGGTTAGGTCTAGGAACCATCTTGAACCTTGTTTATGAACTGACGTGCTCTGTCAGTAAAGTCAGACGATATATATTGGAATTACTGAGTGCTTGTCTACTGACATTCCACTGGTACTGTTATGCAACATGAATGCCCATGTGATAGTGTATTTCATTGATCAACATTATTATGATTTATGCCCACCTGTCTTTGTCACTGTACCCGTGCTGTCAAGTGTGATCGTTCCAATTAAACTGTATGAAACGTACACAGTAGTTGGCGTAAATGACTTCCAGCCATAAGTGAGTGAGATTGGTCTATTTGTCAACTCTAACGAACGTTTGCCATCATTCGCATGTACTGTATCCTCACTCCATGTCTACACACCACTGCGTAGGTCGAGTTGACCTTTTGATTGTCTTCATTTCGACAACACCCATCAACACCCTTCGAACACGATTGCAACCAAACAAGCAACAGCAACCAACGTCCTTTTCAGGACGAACGAAGAAGAAGAAAAAAACTCTCCAAAGTGGGCACTGGAAGACACGGCATCTTTTGATTGGTGTCTGTCTTAGGAACTGGGAGATTACTCTGAATCTGAGGTTTCTTAAACTATTTTCAACGGACCCCAAGGTGTTCATGAATGTATTCTTTGGTATCCGTGTGCACAACCTAAAAATGTGAATGTGTCTTTCGCCAAAAGTTGTATTCAGAAAAGTATCTTCGATTGTTTTTTTATGTAAAGAAATACATTCTTTTTACAGGTTGTTTTTGTATTTCGGTATGACTATATGTAAGCTTAACTATTTTTCTTTGTAATAAAATTGTTTTATTGGTATGTAAATTATGTGTGAAATGTTTAAATATGCATTAATATGCATTTACTTTAAGACAGGGTCCGTAATCTTCACCGGACAATCAAAGGGGTCCATAACCTTTAGCGGACAATCAAGGAGATTAAGAAATTCTGATCCAAATGAAAGGGTTACACCAGATCTTTGAGAGTAAAAAAAGTTACGGAGATGGATAAAATGAGTGATTGAAACAAAAGATACATATATTTAAAAAAAAAATGAGGTTTTACGTGCAGAAAGGGTTGACAGAGCAAGGATCGAGCCGGGGTTTGGGAACCGATATGAAGGTCAAGATCATGATAACTAGCTGTCACACTGTTCACGCACCAGACGCAAGGTGTAGTTGAATCCCAACGTCTGAATGTATCCGCAACTCGGAAACACAGGATTGGAGGTACCGTGAAATACTCTTACCCTGACGGGTGTCACCGGATGACCAGTGTTAACGCTAGCTAGAACGTTAAACAGTGATATTCTTCTTCTTCCTCGTTTGCCCTGAAAAGGACGGTGGTTGCGTTGTGTCTGTTTACGCCTAAGCTGTGATATCTGCACCTTTCGGTCGACACATCTGTAGTGAAATTGACAGAGATACAACGGTAAAATACCTCCAAAGATAACATGTAAGGATAAAAACATAATGCGTAGGCTGCTGATAGTACATGATCGCCCAGACCGCGGGTCATCACCCTCCATAAAAATTGACTTGCTAGACAGGAGGGGAACGGCGGATAAAAAGGAAAAAATATGACTGGAAAGATTGCGTGAGACTAGAAAGGCTAAGGAGACGCAATTGGGGGGAAACGGAGAAAAGTCACGTTTCCCAAGTTGACATAAAGTAAGGAACTCGACAGAAGGGACCTTGGATATGTTACGCCACAGTCATTTATTGGTCGCTTTTGCGATACCAAGCCTTTGATTTGAATTCAGCGGCAGAACGCAGATGTTTGGAATATTACAAAAATTAAAAAGTAACTTTTTCGTAATATTAATGTTAGGAAAATAAAAATTAGCTGGCCGGATGGCCCATTCTGAGCAGTGAACTAATATGTTCTTAATTTTACAGACGGATAGATAATATTGAAGATAATGACAAAAGACAGTGTTGTTCACATCAGCGACAGACTGTATGGAATAAAAAGTGTCGCTATTTGCACAAAAAAACACGACCCTGAGACGCAGGTGTTCAAATCTACTTAGTAGGGAAGCGAAGGGACATTGGTGGGAGCTGTGTCTAAATATAACTTTTAACGACAAAATTTTGGAGGGGAGAGAAAGGTTGGTTCAAAAATCAAGTACGTTTTTGAAAAAAAAAAAGTAGAGACGGACAGACTAACAGATAAACATCCATACTTGACTGAAGCATGACTGAAATGACTTTAGGGTAGGAAATTTGAATTTGAAATAAACCTAGGCAGTGATTGGCCACAGACAATTTTTTTATCGGCGCTCAGACGAGAAGTGGGGCCATTCCTCAATAGTTGTTCGATGATAGACACAGTATTTTAAAGTGTGGTGATTTCCAAATGAAAGAAAGTGAAATAAGTTCAGGGACGCCATACTATAGCCAGCAGCTCAGCTGAGTTTTGCTAGCATTTCTGTGTTCTTTATTCATAATCTGGTAAGATTGAAATTATTTCTTTGTATATTTTGAATATTGTTTAATGTTCGAGTGATTTGATACTGCCATATCATAATCTAGCCTTACTAACAAGTAGGGATTTTGCTCTAGACCCCCCGCCCAAGTCAGGGTCTAGGGACCAACAATATACATAAACTCCAGCAAGGGTTAGGAAAGACAGATCAAGTGTTGAGAATAATGAAACATATTACCTATCCACTTTTAGGGAAGGAAACTAATAAATATTTTTCAGAATCTATAGTCTGGGAGGACCTATCTGATGTAAAACCACCATGGTAAATGTGCTGTTTGGTCAGAGAGATCTGACCTGTCTGTATGATGTGGTTGTTGTGTCCGTGTTGTGTCCAGACGTGGGTAGAGAATAGAATTTTGACACATAGCCAATACTTTGATTGCAGAGCTGTGAGTTTCAGTTGTCAACAAGGCGGTGTCCATTCAGTTGGTGATTTTACTCGAGTGTATCTGTGCAGTACGTTGTGACAGAGACCACTATTATTGCCCGCCAGCACGGAGAGGTGGGACCACCAGATTTCAGCACCAGAGCTACATATGCAAGTTGAGTGAGCCTCTGGTCTGCTGGAAGTTCACCAACGCCTTTTAGTTACTAATACCCCATAAAATTCCTGTAATTTACTGGACACTGTGTAGTCAATATAGACAGGTGTGATGAGGCCACCCCAACAGCACAAGCATTAACTATCCTCCCAAGTAGATGACTACTAGAACATTTTAATAAAACTAACTAGTCTAGTACTTATATATGTACACTCTTGCATTTATTATGTAACATTCCATGCATTTCTTTCATAATTTTTAAATCCTTTTTTTAAAAAAAAGTTCTGGTCAACATAAAACTTGATCCAGAACAAATAAATGTAATATAATTCTATCAAAAATTTTACACTCTTGAGTTAGTTCAGTGTATTATAATATTTGTTAAATATTATTAGTCTGCTTAAATATCTGTGGGTGTATCTATAACTATCACACCACATTACATATCATTACCCTAGACATTTTACATAGCTACATTCATTAAGAAAAAAAATTGAGTGTGAGGTCGTAGTGGTAGCAAGAAAGGCCTTCTGACAATTCACAACTACATTTTATCTCAGGAGCCTTCACAGCTGGCCTCATACATTACATTTAGTAATATCACCATCATACAATACCATCAAACCCACTACATACATTGGGGTCTTGTCCAGGGATAATTAGCCCAACAGTAATATTAGGATCTCCTGGTTGGAGAAATAAAATTAGGGGAAAAAAATTGTGAAATTCCCTTTAAAATTAAAAGTGTCCCTGCAGATAAAAGTTGGTGAATCTTCACAGCCAGTGATAATTAATTAGTTAACTGGTTAGTTAGAATTAGTTAGACTATAGTCATAAGAAGTACTTAGTGTATTTACTGGTTAGAGATTTAGCTTGTATATTATTATATTGTCTGAAAAGTATGGCGGAGCTAGCAAAATTCCGATCAGCTGCTGTGCTGACCGCAAAGGAGATGGGAATGGATGGTCAGATTTTAATTCAATATGTAACGGCTGAATGTGATAAATATATTGAAAGGGAAGATAGAAAGGTAGCTGAAGAGAAGAGGTTACAAATTGAGGCTGATAGAGAAATTAAGAGGCTGCAGATTGAGGCAGAAGAAAAACGACAGCAAAGGGAGGCAGAAGCAAAAAGGTTGACTGCCGAAAGGGAGGCAGAAGATAGAAGGTTGCAAAGGGAGCACGAATTACGACTAAGGGAGCTGGAATTACAAGGCCCGGCTCCTGAAAATGGTGCCAGCCCTTTTGCCTCAGATGCTACGCCCAGTCTGGGAGCCTCAAACTCAGCTATGGGGTTTCATTTAGACCATTTTGTTGAAAAAGACGATGACATAGAGGGGTACCTAGGACGTTTTGAGTTATTAGCTACTACATATGGGTTAGAGAGAGAGAGGTGGAGTTTAAAGCTATCACAGGGATTGAGAGGTACTTCTTATGAAGTATTTGCCAAAATGAACAGGGAAGACCAAGACAATTATGACATGTTAAAGCAGGCTTTGTTATTAAGGTACGAGAAGAATGGTGAATTTTATCGTAAGAAATTTAGAAATGCCAAACTGTTGTCTGGGGAGACATACCACCAATTCTCTGCTAGACTAGAAACCTATTTGGAGAAATGGACGGCTCTGGGGAAGACCCAAGATCTTAAAGAAATGATCATGATTGAGCAATTGAGAGAGTCCATGGCTCCAGACATGAGAAAATTTCTCATGGAACAAGGTGCAGAGAAGTTGGGGGAAATTTTAAATGTTGCTGAGAGGTATCAGGCAGCTCAGGCAGAGGTAAGTGGTGCTAAAAAGAAGCACATAGACAATTTTAAAGCTCCACAGCAATTTAATAAATTTGATAATAGAGAGCAGGGAAATAAAGGTAGGACAAACTTTGAGCGGCCAAGAAATGACTATCGCGACAGAAACTCACAGTTCAATGACCAAAAGTTCAATGAAAGAAAACCGTTGAACCAAGGAAAAAGATGGTGTAAATGGTGCAAGAAGGATAACCATAACACCGAATTTTGTAGAAGGAAACCTTCAAACATTGCTGCAATGAAGTCGGGGACGCGAAGATTAAAGGTTAATCCTAATGGACAACAGGAACCTTATCACCCCCCAGTTTGTGAGGATGTTATTTGTAATGGGGTCACCATAAGGTGCCTTTATGATACAGGTTTGGATTATGATTCAGTTGTGAAGTCTAGCCTAGTGGACCCAAGTCAGTATACCACAGAAACAGTGGAAATACAAGGGGCGACTAAGGACATACCACTCATGACACTTCCCATCGCAAGGATAACGGTGAAAACTCGCTATGTGGAGGGAGAAATCAGAGCAGCAGTGATAGATGAACCAATCTACCCTCTGATATTGGGGTGTAGATACGTCTTCTTGGGGAATCCCGAGAAACCTGTGATCATGGCGACAGTGCAGACCAGGTCACAGAAGAAGGAGGAAGAAGGTGAACCTATAAATGCTCATCCAGAGGAGATGAGGAAGGCGCAGGCTGAGGATAGGACACTCAAGCCCTGTTTTAAAAAATTGCCCAAATGCCACACACCTCCGAGCAAGGGGGAATATTTCATGAAGAACAAACTCTTATACAGGAAGGCCGGAACTGGAACAAATGGTCACAACCAGCTGGTTCTTCCCACTTCATATAGAGATAAAGTGATGGAACTCGGGCATGCGATTCCCTTCAGTGGTCACATGGGGATCAGCGCCACAGGACAGCGTATAGCTTGTCATTACTTCTGGCCAGGGATAACGGAGGATATAAAAAGATATGTCAAATCCTGCCCAGAATGTCAAAGGGTAGCTCCAAAGCACTGGACTGCTCCTGCAACTCTAGGGGAAATGCCCATAGTGGGAACACCTTTTGAGAGGGTTGCAGTGGATATTGTAGGACCTCTCACTCGGACCAAGAGGAGGAACAGTTACATCCTTACTCTGGTGGACACTTGTTCTATGTGGGGAGAGGCGGTAGCCCTGCCATCAATTGATTCAAAACATGTAGCAGAGGCACTACTTACAATATTTACCCGATTAGGATTCCCGCATCAAATCTTGACGGATAATGGTTCTCAGTTCAAGGGGAAACTAACGGAAGAAGTTTTTAAGCTATTTCAAGCCAGACACTTTCATTGTAGTCCGTACCATCCACAAGGGAACGGCCAGGTAGAGAGGTTCAACGGGACTCTCATTTCTATCCTGAGAAAGCTGGCACACGAAAAACCGGATCTGTGGGATCAATTCCTGCCCGCCGCATTGTTTGCGTACCGGGAGGTACCACATAGTTCAACCGGGATGGCTCCCGCAACTCTGCTATTTGGGAGGCCAATAAAAGGTCCATTAGAAGCTCTATTAAGGACCTGGACAGATGAGAAGGCGGAAGAGACTGTTACCTCATCGTATCAATACGTGAACGAACTGACCACTCGTTTGAAAGCTGGATGGAAACTGGCAAATGATAATTTGAAGCAAGCCAGGAAGAAACATGCAGCATATTTTAATAGGAAGGCAAAGGACAGGGAACTGGCAGTCGGAGAGAAGGTGCTGCTTCTACTACCCGGAAGCCAGAATAAATTACAAATTGGTTGGCAAGGTCCATATACGGTTCTAGAGAAGGTGTCTAGAACAAACTATAAAATTGACAAAAAGGGGAAGGAGAAAGTTTATCATGTAAACCTGTTAAAGAAGTATCTGGACAGACCACTCCAGGAAAGCACCCCCTTATTGACCTTGGCTATTGCAACCCAGATGCAAAAAGAACCACTCACCTCACATGAATACCCATTACATCCTTGTGAAACCGCAGCACAGGTAAAAGTCAGTAAGCACCTGACTAAAAACCAGAGGGAGAGAGTTCAACAAGTTCTGGAGGAACATACAGATGTATTAACAGATAAACCAGGCCATACAAATTTGCTACAGTATGACATGAAACTGGTAGACTCAAACCCAATCTGTATGAGAGCCTATTCTATTCCGTTCGCGAAGGAGAAGGCATTGAAGGAAGAAATAGAGTATTTGTTGAAGGAGGGGATTATTTCGCACAGTGAATCATCTTTTAGTTCTAGTGTCGTTTTGTTGAGAAAACCGTCTGGGGAACACAGACTGTGCATAGATTACAGGAAACTGAATGCTGTCACAGAAGGACAAGTGGATCCATTACCAGACACAAAACAGTTATTTGCCAGACTGAACAAGGCAAAATACTTTTCAAAGGTGGATCTTAGTAAAGGCTATTACCAGATCCCAGTGAAGCCTGAAGTGAGACCTTATTTGGCTTTTAGCACTTCGGATGGACATTATGAATTCAATATGCTACCATTCGGACTGAAAAATGCTCCGAGTGTGTTTTCAAGGATGATGCGCAAATTGTTGGATCCCCTGAATAACCCATGTATCACGAATTTCATGGATGATATTCTCGTCGCCACAGAGACATTTGAAGAACACATTGAAGCTCTGGAGATGTTGTTTGATAGACTTCGGGAGGCGAACTTAACTGCTAGGCCAACAAAATGTTGTATTGGATGCAAAGAGTTGGAATTCTTGGGACACACTGTATACCAGGGTAATATGACCCCTGATCCTAAGAACTTGGAAAAACTGCAGAGAGCACCTAGGCCGCAAACAAAAAAGGACGTGCGATCATTTGTGTCGTTATGCGGATTTTATCAGAAATACATCAAGAATTTTAACGCTATTTGTGCTCCTCTGACTGATCTGACTCGCAAGGGACTTCCAGATAAAATTATTTGGACTGCACAATGTGAACTAGCGTTCCAAGAGTTAAAGGAAAAACTCACTAGCAAGCCTATTCTCAAACTGCCTGATTTGACACAGGACTTTGTCTTAAGAACCGATGCAAGTAATGTAGGACTAGGAGGGGCTTTGTTGCAAAGATCATCTTCACCTGATGGGGAACTGAAACCAGTCGCTTATGCAAGCCGTAAATTGAATAAGGCGGAACAAGGATATTCCACAAGCGAAAAAGAATGTTTAGCGTTAATCTGGGCAATAAAGAAGTTTCAAATCTATCTGTATGGTAGGACTTTTGTGGTGGAGACGGACCATCAGCCTCTCGTATTCTTATCTCAGGCTAAGCATGAAAACGCAAGATTGCTGAGGTGGTCTTTATTGCTTCAACCTTATCAGTTCAGTATCCAATATATCCCAGGCAAATTGAATGTCGGTGCAGATTTCCTCAGTCGGCACCCCTGTGATCAAAATTAGAGTAGTGGCAGACGTGAGGAGTAATTTTACCTATGTGTATCGCTGGTTTTGGAACTTGCCATAGGCATGTTTTCAAGTGGGGAGATGTGTAGTGAAATTGACAGAGATACAACGGTAAAATACCTCCAAAGATAACATGTAAGGATAAAAACATAATGCGTAGGCTGCTGATAGTACATGATCGCCCAGACCGCGGGTCATCACCCTCCATAAAAATTGACTTGCTAGACAGGAGGGGAACGGCGGATAAAAAGGAAAAAATATGACTGGAAAGATTGCGTGAGACTAGAAAGGCTAAGGAGACGCAATTGGGGGGGAAACGGAGAAAAGTCACGTTTCCCAAGTTGACATAAAGTAAGGAACTCGACAGAAGGGACCTTGGATATGTTACGCCACAGTCATTTATTGGTCGCTTTTGCGATACCAAGCCTTTGATTTGAATTCAGCGGCAGAACGCAGATGTTTGGAATATTACAAAAATTAAAAAGTAACTTTTTCGTAATATTAATGTTAGGAATATAAAAATTAGCTGGCCGGATGGCCCATTCTGAGCAGTGAACTAATATGTTCTTAATTTTACAGACGGATAGATAATATTGAAGATAATGACAAAAGACAGTGTTGTTCACATCAGCGACAGACTGTATGGAATAAAAAGTGTCGCTATTTGCACAAAAAAACACGACCTTGAGACGCAGGTGTTCAAATCTACTTAGTAGGGAAGCGAAGGGACATTGGTGGGAGCTGTGTCTAAATATAACTTTTAACGACAAAATTTTGGAGGGGAGAGAAAGGTTGGTTCAAAAATCAAGTACGTTTTTGAAAAAAACAAGTAGAGACGGACAGACTAACAGATAAACATCCATACTTGACTGAAGCATGACTGAAATGACTTTAGGGTAGGAAATTTGAATTTGAAATAAACCTAGGCAGTGATTGGCCACAGACAATCATTTTATCGGCGCTCAGACGAGAAGTGGGGCCATTCCTCAATAGTTGTTCGATGATAGACACAGTATTTTAAAGTGTGGTGATTTCCAAATGAAAGAAAGTGAAATAAGTTCAGGGACGCCATACTATAGCCAGCAGCTCAGCTGAGTTTTGCTAGCATTTCTGTGTTCTTTATTCATAATCTGGTAAGATTGAAATTATTTCTTTGTATATTTTGAATATTGTTTAATGTTCGAGTGATTTGATACTGCCATATCATAATCTAGCCTTACAAACAAGTAGGGATTTGCTCTAGACCCCCCGCCCAAGTCAGGGTCTAGGGACCAACAATATACATAAACTCCAGCAAGGGTTAGGAAAGACAGATCAAGTGTTGAGAATAATGAAACATATTACCTATCCACTTTTAGGGAAGGAAACTAATAAATATTTTTCAGAATCTATAGTCTGGGAGGACCTATCTGATGTAAAACCACCATGGTAAATGTGCTGTTTGGTCAGAGAGATCTGACCTGTCTGTATGATGTGGTTGTTGTGTCCGTGTTGTGTCCAGACGTGGGTAGAGAATAGAATTTTGACACATAGCCAATACTTTGATTGCAGAGCTGTGAGTTTCAGTTGTCAACAAGGCGGTGTCCATTCAGTTGGTGATTTTACTCGAGTGTATCTGTGCAGTACGTTGTGACAGAGACCACTATTATTGCCCGCCAGCACGGAGAGGTGGGACCACCAGATTTCAGCACCAGAGCTACATATGCAAGTTGAGTGAGCCTCTGGTCTGCTGGAAGTTCACCAACGCCTTTTAGTTACTAATACCCCTTAAAATTCCTGTAATTTACTGGACACTGTGTGGTCAATATAGACAGGTGTGATGAGGCCACCCCAACAGCACAAGCATTAACTATCCTCCCAAGTAGATGACTACTAGAACATTTTAATAAAACTAACTAGTCTAGTACTTATATATGTACACTCTTGCATTTATTATATAACATTCCATGCATTTCTTTCATAATTTTTAAATCCTTTTTTTAAAAAAAAGTTCTGGTCAACATAAAACTTGATCCAGAACAAATAAATGTAATATAATTCTATCAAAAATTTTACACTCTTGAGTTAGTTCAGTGTATTATAATATTTGTTAAATATTATTAGTCTGCTTAAATATCTGTGGGTGTATCTATAACTATCACACCACATTACATATCATTACCCTAGACATTTTACATAGCTACATTCATTAAGAAAAAAAATTGAGTGTGAGGTCGTAGTGGTAGCAAGAAAGGCCTTCTGACAATTCACAACTACATTTTATCTCAGGAGCCTTCACAGCTGGCCTCATACATTACATTTAGTAATATCACCATCATACAATACCATCAAACCCACTACATACATTGGGGTCTTGTCCAGGGATAATTAGCCCAACAGTAATATTAGGATCTCCTGGTTGGAGAAATAAAATTAGGGAAAAAAAAATTGTGAAATTCCCTTTAAAATTAAAAGTGTCCCTGCAGATAAAAGTTGGTGAATCTTCACAGCCAGTGATAATTAATTAGTTAACTGGTTAGTTAGAATTAGTTAGACTATAGTCATAAGAAGTACTTAGTGTATTTACTGGTTAGAGATTTAGCTTGTATATTATTATATTGTCTGAAAAGTATGGCGGAGCTAGCAAAATTCCGATCAGCTGCTGTGCTGACCGCAAAGGAGATGGGAATGGATGGTCAGATTTTAATTCAATATGTAACGGCTGAATGTGATAAATATATTGAAAGGGAAGATAGAAAGGTAGCTGAAGAGAAGAGGTTACAAATTGAGGCTGATAGAGAAATTAAGAGGCTGCAGATTGAGGCAGAAGAAAAACGACAGCAAAGGGAGGCAGAAGAAAAAAGGTTGACTGCCGAAAGGGAGGCAGAAGATAGAAGGTTGCAAAGGGAGCACGAATTACGACTAAGGGAGCTGGAATTACAAGGCCCGGCTCCTGAAAATGGTGCCAGCCCTTTTGCCTCAGATGCTACGCCCAGTCTGGGAGCCTCAAACTCAGCTATGGAGTTTCATTTAGACCATTTTGTTGAAAAAGACGATGACATAGAGGGGTACCTAGGACGTTTTGAGTTATTAGCTACTACATATGGGTTAGAGAGAGAGAGGTGGAGTGTAAAGCTATCACAGGGATTGAGAGGTACTTCTTATGAAGTATTTGCCAAAATGAACAGGGAAGACCAAGACAATTATGACATGTTAAAGCAGGCTTTGTTATTAAGGTACGAGAAGAATGGTGAATTTTATCGTAAGAAATTTAGAAATGCCAAACTGTTGTCTGGGGAGACATACCACCAATTCTCTGCTAGACTAGAAACCTATTTGGAGAAATGGACGGCTCTAGGGAAGACCCAAGATCTTAAAGAAATGATCATGATTGAGCAATTGAGAGAGTCCATGGCTCCAGACATGAGAAAATTTCTCATGGAACAAGGTGCAGAGAAGTTGGGGGAAATTTTAAATGTTGCTGAGAGGTATCAGGCAGCTCAGGCAGAGGTAAGTGGTGCTAAAAAGAAGCACATAGACAATTTTAAAGCTCCACAGCAATTTAATAAATTTGATAATAGAGAGCAGGGAAATAAAGGTAGGACAAACTTTGAGCGGCCAAGAAATGACTATCGAGACAGAAACTCACAGTTCAATGACCAAAAGTTCAATGAAAGAAAACCGTTGAACCAAGGAAAAAGATGGTGTAAATGGTGCAAGAAGGATAACCATAACACCGAATTTTGTAGAAGGAAACCTTCAAACATTGCTGCAATGAAGTCGGGGACGCGAAGATTAAAGGTTAATCCTAATGGACAACAGGAACCTTATCACCCCCCAGTTTGTGAGGATGTTATTTGTAATGGGGTCACCATAAGGTGCCTTTATGATACAGTTTGGATTATGATTCAGTTGTGAAGTCTAGCCTAGTGGACCCAAGTCAGTATACCACAGAAACAGTGGAAATACAAGGGGCGACTAAGGACATACCACTCATGACACTTCCCATCGCAAGGATAACGGTGAAAACTCGCTATGTGGAGGGAGAAATCAGAGCAGCAGTGATAGATGAACCAATCTACCCTCTGATATTGGGGTGTAGATACGTCTTCTTGGGGAATCCCGAGAAACCTGTGATCATGGCGACAGTGCAGACCAGGTCACAGAAGAAGGAGGAAGAAGGTGAACCTATAAATGCTCATCCAGAGGAGATGAGGAAGCGCAGGCTGAGGATAGGACACTCAAGCCCTGTTTTAAAAAATTGCCCAAATGCCACACACCTCCGAGCAAGGGGGAATATTTCATGAAGAACAAACTCTTATACAGGAAGGCCGGAACTGGAACAAATGGTCACAACCACTGGTTCTTCCCACTTCATATAGAGATAAAGTGATGGAACTCGGGCATGCGATTCCCTTCAGTGGTCACATGGGGATCAGCGCCACAGGACAGCGTATAGCTTGTCATTACTTCTGGCCAGGGATAACGGAGGATATAAAAAGATATGTCAAATCCTGCCCAGAATGTCAAAGGGAAGCTCCAAAGCACTGGACTGCTCCTGCAACTCTAGGGGAAATGCCCATAGTGGGAACACCTTTTGAGAGGGTTGCAGTGGATATTGTAGG
>JAMPIV010001519.1:0-66381 GCA_024509875.1 Oreohelix idahoensis
TTTTTCTTTTTCTTCTCTTTTTCTATTCTTGCTCTCCTTCTTTCTCTAGTCTTTTTTTTCTTTTCTTCTCTTCTTCTTCTATATCTTTGTTCTTCTCTTCTTTCTTATTCTCCTCTCCTCTCCTCTCCTTCTTCCTTCTTATTACTTCTTCTCCTCCCTCTTCTTCTTCTTCTCTTTTTCTTCTTAATAATCATCATTTTCTGTTTTTTCTTATCTTCGTCTTCTTCATCATCTTTATCTTCATCTTATTATCATTATTATTATTATTATTCCGCTGCCTGTGAAGAACCTAGACTTTCAACAAATACGCTCAAACATTATTGTCTTCTGTGCCATCCCATTCAAAGTTTTTTTCCGTGTCTTCACATCCCTTTCATTTCTGTCTTTATCTTCTTTTATTCATCTATCTTTTTTTTTTTTTGGTCTCTGCCGGTTTTTCGTTTCGAGCGTTACAGTGGCAGAGTGTTTAGGGGGTCTCTTTCTTCTCGACGCAAAGTTACCGCGATCGAAATCTGGTACGTAGCATCATGCTACAGTCTACCAAGTTGTAAATGAGCACCTGGCTCATGAAAAAGCAGATTCCTTCTATTGTGAAGTCCCTAACGCTTTACTACCCTACTGCTGTATTTGCTATGGGGCAACCTTTACCTCTTACCCTGAGTATTCCAGAACACGAACAGCCTTGTAAGGCTATCAGCTGATATTCTCAATGGGTGTCTTATCTAATGCCAGAGTTTTCTCCTTATTTCTAGTTCCACTGGTATTTCTCTGCTTCCTGTTATCAGGTCCACATTAGTGATCTTGTCATCAGTTCCACATTAGTGTTCTTGTCATCAGTTCCACACTAGTGATTCTTGTCATCAGTTCCACATTAGTGATCTTGTCATCAGTTCCACATTAGTGATCTTGTCATCAGTTCCACATTATAGTTCTTGTCATCAGTTCCACATTATAGTTCTTGTCATCAGTTCCACATTATAGTTCTTGTCATCAGTTCCACATTAGTGATCTTGTCATCAGTTCCACATTATAGTTCTTGTCATCAGTTCCACATTATAGTTCTTGTCATCAGTTCTACATTATAGTTCTTGTCATCAGTTTCCACATTAGTGATCTTGTCATCAGTTCCGTATTAGTGTTCTGTTCATCAGTTCCACATTAGAGATCGTGTCATCAGTTTCCACATTAGAGAAATTGTCATAAGTTCCACATTAGAGTTAATGTCATCATTTCCACATTAGTCTTCTTGTCATCAGTTTCACATTAGAGATCTTCTCATCAGTTCCACATTAGAGTTAATGTCATCATTTCCACATTAGTGTTCTTGTCATCAGTTCAACATTAGTTTTTTTGTCATCAGTTCCACATTAGAGATCTTGTCATCAGATCAACATTAGTGTTCTTGTCATCAGTCCCACATTAGAGATCTTGTCATCAGTTCCATATTAGTGATCTTGTCATCAGTTCCACATTAGTGATCTTGTCATCAGTTCCACATTAGGGATCTTGTCATCAGTTCCACATTAGAGATCTTGTCATCAGTTCCACATTAGTGATCTTGTCACCAGTTCCACATTAGTGATCTTGTCATCAGTTCCACATTAGGGATCTTGTCATCAGTTCCACATTAGAGATCCTGTCATCAGTTCCACATTAGTGATCTTGTCACCAGTTCCATATTAGTGATCTTGTCATCAGTTCCACATTAGAGATCCTGTCATCAGTTCCACATTAGTGATCTTGTCATCAGTTCCACATTAGTGATCTTGTCATCAGTTCCACATTAGAGATCCTGTCATCAGTTCCACATTAGAGATCTTCTCATCAGTTCAATATTAGTGTTCTTGTTATCAGTTCAACATTAGTTTTTTTGTCATCAGTTCCACGTTAGAGATCCTGTCATCAGTTCCACATTAGAGACCCTGTCATCAGTTCCACATTAGTGATCTTGTCATCAGTTCCACATTAGTGATCTTGTCATCAGTTCCACATTAGTGATCTTGTCATCAGTTCCACATTAGTGATCTTGTCATCAGTTCCACATTAGAGATCTTGTCATCAGTTCCACATTAGAGATCTTGTCATCAGTTCCACATTAGTGATCTTGTCATCAGTTCCACATTAGTGATCCTGTCATCAGTTCCACATTAGAGGTCCTGTCATCAGTTCCACATTAGAGATCCTGTCATCAGTTCCACATTAGTGTTCTTGTCATCAGTTCCACATTAGTGTTCTTGTCATCAGTTAAACATTAGCGTTCTTGTCATCATCATTTCCACATTAGTGTTCTTGTCATCACTCAACATTAGTGTTCGTGTCATCAGTTCCACATTAGAGATCGTGTCATCAGTTCAACATTAGAGTTCTTGTTATAAGTTCCATATTAGTGTTCTTGTAATCGGTTCCACATTAAAGATCTTGTCATCAGTTCCACATTAAAGATCTTGTCATCAGTTCCACATTAGTGTTCTTGTCATCAGTTCCACATTAGTGTTCTTGTCATCAGTTCCACATTAGAGATCTTGTCATCAGTTCCACATTAGAGTTCTTGTCATCAATTCCTTATTAGTGTTTTTGTCATCAGTTCCACATTAGTGTTCTTGTCATCAGTTCAACATTAGTGTTCTTATCATCAGTTCCACATTAGAGTTCGTGTCATCAGTTCCACATTAGAGATCTTGTCATCAGTTCCACATTAGTGTTCTTGTCATCAGTTCCACATTAGAGTTTCTTGTCATCAGTTCCACATTAGTGTTCTTGTCATCAGTTCCACATTAAAGATCTTGTCATCAGTTCCACATTAAAGATCTTGTCATCAGTTCCACATTAGTGTTTATGTCATCGGTTCCACATTAAAGATCTTGTCATCAGTTCCACATTGGGGATCTTGTAATCAGTTCCACATTAGTGTTCTTGCCATACCATTTTTACCCTTTACTTCTGTGCTTCTGTCACGGGTTGCCTCCCCTTGCTCTGCAGTGATGGTCCAACAATGGTCAAAGCCTAGAGTATTTAATGTGGGTTTTCAAAGGTGTCTACCTTCGCACAAGATTACTCTTGGCAGAAATGCAGATTGAAGGATGATGATGCTTCTATCTGATATATACACACACACACATATATATATATATATATATATTATATATATATATATATATATATATAATATATATATATATATATATATATATATATATATATATATATATATATATATATACATACGCACATATTATGACATCATATTCCACTCCCTGCTCCACTTGGAGTCTGGGATTACCTCTGCTTTTGGCGTCCTGAGTGAACTAGCATGAAGTAATGCCAGCGCTTTGCTGTGGTGGTTCATGAATATATCATTTTCACGTACTGAGGTTGCCAGTCTCACAAGAACCTGTATAACCATCAGCAAGTTCAAACATGTCAAATTCAAAGTATAAAAGTATGTTACAACATACCCCAAACTAGTTGTGAACTAGATTTCTTGCTCAGTAGAATGGTCTTGGCAACTTGAAAAGATGCCTCGAACGCGCGTCTGGGATATTATTTCTAGAATAGAATCCCTTTATGACTTTGTGAGTATGTCCTGTAGGAGTCCGGTTTTCGTATTAAAAGGTGGTGTTTCCTTATTGTGTTAGTCCAAAGGTGCTCGAACACTGCTTTCAGTTCCTATAAATTCAGAATCCTAACTTCTACTCTTTCCTGGCTTCAGTCCGAGCTGTCTGCTTTTGACGATTCTGAAATGCAGTGTTGTTTGTCTAAAATGTTCTACGTTATATTGCAGTTTTCCTACCCATGCTCACACCTGGCGTTTCTGAAAAAACGTCCAATTAACGTGAATGTATATTAGCCTCTAAACTGCTACCAATGGCATTCAAAAGTGCATGTTATGACAGACAACTTTCCTCATGGAATTTTCTGTATGACTCATGCGTTTGTAAAATTCAAACGGCTACTTTTCCGTATAAGGAGTTGCTATTTTCGTCTATTCTCGGTAATGTTTACATTCGCAATCTCCCTGCAACATCTTGGTCAAACAAATCTGTCCGGAAGTTTCTTACATCATTCGTGTGTCTAATCTGTCACCAGTTCGATAATTGACTGGCACTCCCTGTGCAAACAAACACATACGAAAATGACCTTGCCAGCCAATCTGGTCTGATTTGTATTAAACTCGCAGGTAAACAAACACGAAACAAACGAATGGAAGAAGTGTAAACATTGACTAGAAAATACCAAATGCTGTCGGAAGGTAGGAAAATAGAATGTGACGACAATCGAATAGTGCTCATAATTAGTACGCACAATAAAGGTAGTTCAATACTGCCGGAGAGGAAAAGAGAGCGAACAAAAATATGTGACAGCTTGCACACTCTTATTGAAGTCGCTATCTTTCGGGTTGTCAAATTTGTTGTTCTCCACGGTTCAGAACCATACAATAGGACTGACTTTACATTTTAATAAAAGTATCTGATTTAAGTGTTAAAATTAACTTCTTTTTAATTCCATAAATATCTCAATGCGAAGACAACTCCTCTTGTCTTTTTTTGTATTCTTATTTTGTTATCATTATCTTTTCTTCCAACTTTTATCTATATATCTGCTAAGATATTTATGTATATCTTAGAGAAAGGGTGGTATTAAAATGTATCGTAGCTTTTACGCTAATATATTCATGTTAATATAAATACTTTGCCTTTAAGTCGATTCCGTGGTCTTACTGTTTATGCTAACGAATATCGAAATCGAAACATTCCGGGCCAAGTTATCCATTTCGCCCATTACGGTATCGCCTAGACCTGATTCGGAAAGTTCTCCGGTCACGAAACGTGACGTTATGATGATATACGCTGTGTGATTTACAGGCAATATTCATCCAGCACCCAATACACCGAAACCGCCCAGCTTTACCTCGCCCGCCGTCTGGCCCCAGCGTGGTCATGTTAGCAGACCTTCGAGCAAACATCCACCCATTTTCGTGTCAGGTACCCAGAGAGCAAATATTTTGAGGATTCCTGTATGAATGATTTAGCGGCAGGCAAGACCAAAACGTTTCAGCGTTGATATAGCTTATAGTTTTGAGAGAAATATATAGCCCACTGGGCTAATGCTACTTACCCGGAAATGGGTATTCGTGATAGTGCGGCTTGTCTAAGTGACTTCGGCGCGCATTACCCTTCATAATGTCCATCTTTTGAGCATGCTTCGGTTAATTACTGCTTTTTTAGGTCATTCTGTAATTTCGTCCAAAATCTTCCTTATATAATATTTTAGTACTGTCTGAGATCGCCCCTCTTCATTTTTTTATAGTCATTTTGTAATATCATTCAAAACCTTCCTTCTTTAATAGTAAAGTCCACGATCTTCCTTGTCTTTTTTTTCTAAAGTCATTTTGTAATACCGTCAAGATTTTTGACGTATATTATACTGTAGTACCGTCCGAGGGAAAGATGAAAGAAATGATGTACATTCTAAGCATAAGACTTACATTTTCAAAGCAGTGTAAATGTCCCTATAAACATATCTATTTAAAATTAATGTAAGGTTTCATGCTTTAAACCAATGTAAATGTCCCTGGGAAAATATTCATTTTAATTAATAGAAGTTTAAACTTTTCCACAAGTGTAAATACCAACGGGCTGATCACCCGTTTGCCAGTCACTTCGATTACGGAAACAACAGCAAATGGATTGATTTGCCATTGCCCTAAAGACGCCAATAGACGTGATGGGAAACAATGGCAAAGAAAACCTATCTGCTGTCGCCCTAAGACGCCACTAGGCGTAATGGCCACTGACTGCTTTGACGGTCGGTGGCTAAGGACGGAAGAAGAAGAAGACAAGTGTAAATGTAAATGAAACACGAATTAATTTATATTGTGAACACTTTTCAAACAGTGGAGATGTAAATGTAAAACATATTCAATATCTGTACGTTTAACCTTTTTCATTTAAATGCAAAGCTAAAGCTATTCAGTTTAAATGTAAAGGACAGTTTATTTCGAGGGATTAAATTTAATTCTCATCGAGGGTAAACTCTGAGTTAAGTGGGATGGTGAAATAGAAGTGGGGGACACATAATTGTGTCGAAGAAACGACATACCCAGAGAGAGCGTTTCTTCTATCACAGTTATTGGTGGTACCAGCAGAACGTACTATTTCTGGAACAAGACGGCATCAGTGGCCTACCGCTTTAAAAAGCAAAGAACACTGTGTAGACTTACCTTGAAGTTTCTGGGAGACGAGCTACACCCGACAACCTTGACCAAAGACGATCGATCAGTGTGAAAAGACAGAACCGTCATTGGCAGCTAAGTTCAAATTTATGCTGCCATCTGAACTTTTTTTTAACCCTTTTTGCAATCCCCAAATACGAAGATGATAGCTTTTCTTCATCCATAACTATTCAAATTATTTTCAAACTGTTAAAACTAAAGTGATTATTAAATTTTGTTATTTGTAATGTTACAAAATTAACTTCGATTTGATCATTTTAAAGTTACTACATGTTTGTCTCAGTCAATTACTACACACATTCTAAACAGAGCTATACTTGAATAAGAGAATTCCACTGAGTAAATCAGGGGTGGGGGCTTAATGAGCTGATAAATAAGTTCTTAAATTCTTCACAAAAGTGGTCGGCAGATTACAGAATTAACGTGCTTAGCGACAGCCAGCATTGTTTTCGTTTACCTGAATTTCTTGTGAAGACTCCCATGTGATAGAAGCTTTACTACTCTTCTATCTACATTTCTGCCAAGAGAAATCTTGTGTACAACTAGACTCAATACAAGCCTATATTAGATACTCTTGAGTTGGTCACTGTTGGACCACTACTGCAAAGCAGGGGAGGCAATACCGTCACAAATATACAAAACGATACTTTAAATTGGCTATCGGAGACCCTGCTGGAGACGAAACCAAAGAAAGAATACAACCATTGCACCCTCAGGCATGTCGTAAAATACGACTAGTATGAGGCTGTGAATGGGAGCTTGCTGCTGGGCAACATCATCATGTACAAACGAAGTTGTTACCATATGAACCACCGCCCCAAAGAGTATGTGAATGCATAGTACAGTGGTGACTTTATGCTCTGTAAGGAGCGCAAAGGATGATGATGATTGTGTCGAAACTAAATTTATTTTTACTTGTCATATTACTCTTTTTCATTTATGATTTCAACTGTGTATCCCCCCCAGATCCTCTATTTCTCACTAGATGTACTCGTCCTTTCATTAACCGCTTGTGTTAGAAATATCAATTTACAGGGAGTAATTTTTTTTTTAAATTTCTTCTATTTTGATTGGTGCGCGTGTTTGCCGTTGATAACACAATGCTGGCATAAAAGTTGCGTTAAATGAGTCTTTTTTTTAAAATGATACTTCAAAACTGGGCTGAGACTGATATGCCACTTTGTTGATTTGTCGAATTATGATTTCAACCTCTCTGTGTGCAATCCGTAATCCGTATACCTTCTAGACATACTTGCTGACATATTTTACCGGAAAAGTATATTAAAATATAACTGTAAATGAAAATGGATGGGAGGGTAAAATGCATTGATCATGTATTTTAAAATAAATATAAATAAATAAAAGAGTCCTATCAGAGTGCACCATCAAGACAAGAGTCTATCAGAGTGTACCATGAAGACAAGAGTCTTATCAGTGCACATCATCATGACAAGAGTCTATCAGAGTGCACCATCAAGATAAGAGCCTATCAGAGTGCACCATCATAATAAGAGTCTATCAGAGTGCACCATCGAGACAAGTGTCTATCAGAGTGCACCATCAAGACAAGAGTCTATCAGAGTGCACCATCAAGATAAGAGTCTATCAGAGTGCACCATCAAGATAAGAGTCTATCAGAGTGCACCATCAAGACAAAAGTCTATCAGAGTGCACCATTGAGACAAGAGTCTATCAGAGTGCACCATCAAGATAAGAGCCTATCAGAGTGCACCATCATAATAAGAGTCTATCAGAGTGCACCATTTCGAAGACAAAGAGACCTGTCAGAGTGCACCATCAAGACAAGGGTCTATCAGAGTGCACCATCAAGACAAGAGTCTATCAGAGTGCACCATCAAGATAAGAGCCTATCAGATTGCACCATCAAGATAAGAGTCTATCAGAGTGCACCATCAAGATAAGAGACTGTCAGAGTGCACCATCAAGACAAGAGTCTATCAGAGTGCACCATCAAGACAAGAGTCTATCAGAATACACCATCAAGACAAGAGTCTTTCAGAGTACACCATCAAGACAAGAGTCTATCAGAGTACACCATCAAGACAAGAGGTCTACAAAAGAGTGCACCATCAAGACAAGAGTTAATCAAGTGTGCACTATCAAAGACAAGAGTACATCCTATCAGAGTGTAGCATTCGGAAGGACAAGAGTCTATCTGGAAAATGCAACATTATCAAGACCAGAGGACAGAACCTCAGAACGATGGAGATCCATTGCAGCCTACCTCTCTTGCGGAGTAGGCAGTTGATGGTGATGATGATGTTGTTTGTTGACAAGTTTTTTTAGGACTACAGATTACTACACCGATGGGAAAAGGCAGATCCCCATGCACAACCCTCCTTACAGGTCTATTTTTTACAATAGGTAAGATAGGTTACGTAGAGTCCGATTGGGCAGACGTGGTTAGGAGAGCGAGCTTCTCGGGGCAAAGGAGCACGGGTTCGAATACCATCAGGTGGGGCGTCACGTATCCTGTCATACCCAACTGTGAATAGATATTCTAAGTTTTGCTCTTGACTTAGGAAGCCATCCAAAAGGTAACGTGGAGGGGGAACAGGCCACCCCCCACCACACGAATACTGGACCCAGCATAGTGAGAAGTCTTCAACTTTTCATTCCCCTACGGCAGTTATATGATAATGCGACTTCCTTTACCGGTTACTGGTTGGTTACAGCGTTTTTCTATTTTTGCACCGCTTACGAACCCGTTTACACACTGACTACAACAGTGGAAAATTCTTTATTGCTAAGTGGAGTACAAGAGATGGATACAAGAAGGGATAGACTAGCGGCAACCTTTTTGATAGCCAAACAAGACAGTTCCCTTTGTTCTGGAATTTTCCAGGGTAATTTAAAAAGATGGAGACCGAAAAAACACAAGGAGATAGAGACATGAGAAGGATAACGATAAACGAAGCGGAAACGGGAATGAACGAAGTCTTAATATTCAAAGGGTTTTTAGGAACTTGGGCACGAAAGCCCGTCTAAAACATTTCTGCCCTTCCTTTCTCTCGTCTTCCATACTGAAATCCATTTATTCTCACATTACAAGATCTTAAATATTACTTAAAATAAAAAATAACACATAAAAATACAATAAAATCAAAATCCCCAACATTGTAAACAGTACAATTAACAGTTACACAAATTTACATGGGTACATAAATTTATACAAACAGGACATAATTAATACTATGCATGGATGTAAAATTATCTTTAAAACCCTTCAGTCATATGATGAGGTTATGTAATTATTTAAGAACATAACTAAATTAGTGGTGGCATATTAATCTGCACTCATGATGTATTTGAAAAGTCCTGCGATTGAATGAATATGGACTAAGCGTGTGTCTAGCGTGTGGAAGATTATTCGACAGATGAGCAGCAGAAAACCGAAACTTTTCATGATTAAGTCGAGGCTAGGCTTGGGCATGTGTAATTTATTTAAAGCGTTGACTGCGTCTTCCTGTTGTATTTGAAAAATAGGTTCACAGGCACGTTGGAGCGAGAAATTTGTTTGCGTGATTAAATTCTCGCAACATCGTATTTATTTCAATATTCTATTTTATAACGACTAAGGGCAACAAACTGCTTGAAATTTATAGTCACTTTTTTCTCGTAAGGCATTTGTCTTCTCGCGTTGAGTAACGGAATGCAGTTAAGTTTGATCTGTGGTTTTTTTTCAAATTTTTTTTTTTTTTTGCGCTGAGACTGCGCCATGATCTATGTCCTTTGCTTATTGGTCGATCGGTATTCCGCCCACCACTAGTGGAGTGAGCGATTTGGAAGGGCGAAAGAGATGCCTCTGTTTGGAAGAGGGGATCTCCGGCTATTTTTTTGTTCTGTCCTGGAAAGTGAGAGTCCCTCTTATGGATATTTCCGTTTATTCGAGTTAATACCTCTTGTGTATTTTGCAACATGGCGGGAGGCAATAAATATTTCAGTGTATTTCCGTAAGGGCAAGGGTAAATTTACATTTTCATTAAAACTCTAACCGATTTTTGGACGTGAACTGATTTTCTGGTTTCATAGCCTGTCTTCGAAAAGTCGTTCGTCCACGAGAATTTTTTCCCAGATCACATTGTCGCTGCATCGTACTGTCATCGGTTTGAAAGCATGTACCAAGGAACAGTGACTTGCTAACTTTGTTAAATGAACTAAAGGTTTGGAAAACCTTTATTATCTAGAGGATATTTTTGAGGACATTATTTATACTTCGGCAGACGTGTCTGTCTTGCTGAAGTCAAACTAAGGAGAGTGAACTGATCTCATACATCTGGTTATCTCCTGGCTGTTATAGAAAAAAGGATGGAGTTCAGTTTTCCCCTGACTACATTTACAGCTCTTTGAAATATAACTTGCATCTGACTCATCCATTGAAATGCAGTCTTACCGTCCTATTGCTGTATTGAATGTATGCTGTGATAATGGACAGTTTGGACTGTATCATACATATTCCGCAGTATACCAATTTTGATCACTGTGGGGTCCACAATAAATAATGAAGAAAAAACGTCAACGGCTGTTACAAGAATCATTGACTTTATACGTCGTGAGTTTACTGACGTCCTATGTGGATTGCCCTGTTATTTTTGTATGAACATTGTTTTGACTGAAACCACAATCTGCCAACACTACACAAAAACCAGAACATGCGGATTACCATCAATCAACATATGGCATCCACGCATCATATTGGTGGGCCATAAAGCCTGGTTAGGTTTATGTTACCAATCAAACACGGGGTCCCTTTACCCCACTTCATTTTAAACATGAATTTCATCAGCATCCTTCAAGAAATTAACATTCTTCAATACAGGTCAATCAACTTTCAAAAATTTTCTAAAGTACTCGGCGTTGCCCTGGTAAAAAGTCAAATATTTCAAAACTTTTTGGACGGAAACAAGAATTTGACAGTACCCGGCGTTGTTACATGTTGCCGGATAACTCGGACTGCTGTTATCTTTTACGCAAGTCAAGCAAGTTGCTGCTGTCAAGGTTCCAGTGATGTCGTTTTTGTGAAGGTCAAGTGCCGGTTGAAACGGGTTGTTTTCTGAAGAAGGCCAAGTACCGATTTCCATCAACTTACTTTTGGATTAGAAGGTCAAGTGCCGAAACAACTCAACACACAGTATTTTCAGAAGCTCTTGTACCAATCGAGTTTTGCAGTGGGAAAAGCATTTTCCATGAAGTGGCAATCATCGTTGGAGCATACGCTCCTTTAGGAAGTTGATTGGACATCCGTTTTTTCTGATGTTCCTACGATTGGTAGCCTAATAAAGTTAAGTGGCCTAAGCTTTGGATTGTAAAACTGTTGACCTTTATACTTCTGCTGAGTCTTCTGTGTAACATCTCATTCTATATGTTATATGTCTATATGTTATTTGTATATTTATATGTTTATATTTCAGCGGGTTCTCGGTTGGGTGGTGTCTCCGTTAGATTATGCCACGTCATAGAGGTCGTCTATTGTGAGCGTTTTCTGTAAGGTTTGCAAAGTTCCGATACTGGAATTTGCTAAGCGACTTCTGTTGCTATTTATGTTAGTTGTGATGACATGTTTTAATATTGTTTTCGTTATTATTTCGCATTCTTTAGTTTTGTTTTGATTTGTTTGTATTTGTTAGCCTCATCCTGACTATATTTTAGTTTCATACAACATTTTTGTTTATACACTGTGGTGTCGATGCTTAATTTGTTTTTAATATCCCGCCTTTTAAAAAAAAAATCGCAGAATATACCGTCACATTTATTTTTTGATATTTCATTAATATATCTGCTTTAATTTATTAGTTGATTTCCTGCGAACGTTTTTGTAAAGTTGCCTGATCTTTGTTAATGTTTTACATAGTTAATTGATTTACATTGTTTTGTATTGTTTTACAGTTTCAATGTTTTTACATCTTCTGCATGTGTATACTTTAGTACATTTGGTTTGTACAGTTATAGTAAATAAGTTATTGGGGCTATGATAATGCACTGTTTACTACTACATTTGATGATAAATGAAATGATGACTAGTGTCCGTTGGCACCTATTGTATGAGAAAGTTTGCACTTTTGATTCAAATGAATTGAGTGCTGATATTTCATATACAAGTTCTTTTGAATTGGAGACCTTGTTTCCCACCAAGTGACTGGGATAATATAAAGTGATGATGAAGTTTACAAGTTTGCCTTTAATTAAGGACTATAGTTACACTTAGGTTTGAAATAAATTTAGTTATAAATTATTTCAGGTTTTGGACTCATATGTTAGACAACATGTCTACATTTGAGCACTTTATTGAGCAGGGTAAATTGCTTGGGAAGACTGGTGATAAGTTAGAAGAATTTGCAACTGCTCGATATGATAAAGCAATGGAAGCGGAACAAAAGAAACTGCAGATGCAGGTGGATGAAAAAAGATTCCAAATGGAAATGGAAAAACAAAAAAGGGAATCAGAAGCTGAGGAGAGATAACTCCAAGCTTACACCCTAGAATGCTAAAAAGACTTGAAAAAAGTAAGCTGAAAAATAAAAGACTTGAAAAAGAGGCTGAAAATAAAAGACTTGAAAAAGAAGCTGAAAATGAAAGACTTCAAAAAGAGGCTCTGGCTGAGGAAAGAAGATTACAGAGAGAGTCTGATGAGAGGAAAGAGAAAAGCGGGATAATTGGAACATGAAAGAAGATAAAGGTCTTAGCTTTAGAAGTTTGAAAAAATTGTGAAAGTGACGAGGCATGAGTTATCGGTTAATGAATTCAAACAAGGGATCATCTTCTGGAAAGGCGTAATAATGATACTTTCTAATGTTATGTTACCAACATTTAGTCCTTCCAGTGATGACATAATGTTCTATCTGGACAGATTTGAACAAGCATGTACAGCTCATAACATAGACAAAGCAAAATATGTTTATCAGTTATCAGGGATACTGACAGGTAAAGCTCTATGTATATTAAATATGGTGGATGAACCTGACAAGAACAATTATGAGGTTGTCAGGGCCGCTTTGTTAAAGAAATATCAGCTTAACGAAGACGGCTATCGTCTACAATTTAAAAACCTGTTACCTGAAAATGGAGTTGAATTCTCCGAGTTTTTATTGCATGGAATATCGGCATTAACTTTCTCCCAACCGATGGGTTGAACTATCTAAGGCACGGAAAAAAAAAAAACTTATGTTGGACTTTTGGACTTTAATTCGTAGTGTACAAAAGTCATGGTTCTTCTGTCTATGTGTCCTTTCCTAGCTTCTCCAATACATTGAAACGTAAAATCCTAACACAAATAAGGGAAATGGAAGATTTCTGTTGCCAATAAGTAAATGCACCCACAAAACATAACCATGGGGTAACTCTAAGGTGAAGGGGGACAGGTTTTACCAGATGCTTCGGCAGCCAGCCGTATGGCCAAAAACTTTTGCTCGTACGATTATCCAACATACTTTTGATAGAAAGAGTAGCGGTAGTTTCTGTCATATATCATTGGAAAATCTATTTTCAATGGGGGTTGGATTCTTCTTCGATGAATAGGAGAACAACCTGTGATAGTGGTCGTTTACAATTCACACCTAATATAATTTATAGGCATTTCTAAAGAGGTTATGGTAAAAATAGAGTTGTATTCCTGACCGAAGGACCTCAAAAACCAAAACAAATAGATGTTCGCATCAATGTGAACATGATAGTAATCGTGGAAACTGGAATTCGAACCAGGATAACAATTACAATAGAGACAATAATAACTGCAGAGATAATAATAACTCTGATAACTTCAGAGGTAATAATAGTCGGGGTAGATCTCAACACAAAAAAAAGAGATATCAGCAGGCTAATGCTGTACAACAGGAAACTGAGGGTGCCTGTAATCATGTTGTTGATAGTAAAAACTTTGACGCTGTCACTGGTTCTGCTTTTGACTTTGAGAGAGCAAACAAATGCCCCCAATGCAGTACTTTATTCGAACCGGGTACCATAACTACTTTGAGTTGTGGTCACCCACTTCCAGCTCTTCCTGCTGCTGTTGCGCATGACGGGAGGGGTTCTTTAATTCTACATAAGGGTCTTGTTAATGATACTCCGGTCTCACTACTTTTCGATTCCGGATGCACCACTATTGGTGTTAGACAATCGCTTGTAGATCCATCTTGTGCTACAGGAAAGGTTATTAGATGTGTCACATTTGGCGGCACTCTAGAAAAATATCCTACTGCTGTAATTCGCATTGCCACTCCTTTCTTTACTGGAGATGTGCATGCTTGTCTCTTACCTAATCCTATTGCGGACATTATTATTTGTTCGAATTTCACGGGAGTTTGGGACGTTGTACCCCACAGAAGATTTGCTGCTTGGGAAGAATAATAACATGCAAAGATACAGATTTAGCAGGAGTTTACAAGAAGCCCCAAGCTCTAAAGACCACCCGATACTTCCACTGAATAGTGATAATGAAGTGATAGCCAAGAATAGTCCACTTATAGTAAAATACTCGTGACTCTTTTAATAAATTTGCAAGAAGGAAAGATTCTTCTTATAAAAAAAAATTCTTCGTTCTCTGCGAAGAAAAGGGTGATCCGAATCAGGAATACAGAATAGAAAATCTTGGATTTGCAATTGAGAAACGGTCCGGCGTGACTTGTACGTATGGTAACAATATTGCACTACGTCGGCAACATACGCTAAATTCTTGTTCCCATGAGCTATGAGAGTCCCAAAATATTACAACATGCACAATGACTCGCAAATGTTGCTGGACATATCGGGTTATTGCCCGTACTCGATAGTCGAGACCGTCGCTTGCGGCTATGTTTTGGCCTTTTGGTTCAATAAGGACTATTTCTTATTTACCAGACGATCATGCAAGTAAAGGTCCTGGAGGTCCAAAATCTTGAGGACCACGAACATGCTGCGCCTATCCAGGCTGCTGACATTCCTATTCGGCCGTTTCAGAAAATAGGACATAGATATTAATTGGCCCTTGTAATGTCAAGTCGGCCATGAGGACTTCAGTTTATTCCTTACTTGTGGTCGATATGTGGCACACGTTGTCCAGCAGGCTATTCCTCTTTAAGAGCATATCTACTACAGATATCGCAGTAAGCTCTTTGGTTGTTAAGTTTCTCGCTTGGGGGTTCCCCAGTGAAAATATATGTCAGGACCAAGGCACTCCAACTCATATATGACACTATGTCACAGGTAATTGTCTACCTTACATATTGAAACTGATCTCTCAGTTGTATCTTCCATCCAATGTCCTAATGGAGTTTTAGTTGAGAGTCTGGAATAAGGAACGCTCAAGACTTTGGCTTGGTAAGATTAAACAGAAGATCATCCTCAAGATTGGGATACAGGATTTTTAACCCGCGGCACCTCTTTGCCTTTAGAGAAGACACTAATGGAACACTCAGGATTTTCTCCCTTCGAACTTGTCTTTGGCGCGCGTCCACGCGGCCCTATGTCTTTATTACACGATCTCATCACTGCCGATGATATTAGCGATGAAACTCAATCCTCTTATGAGTATGTCATTGCTCTTAGGCAAAAGATCATTGAGGCATGTAAGCTAGCAACTGCTTCATCAGAAATTGCTAAAGAGAAGGCAAGGCAGTTTGCTAACAAGAATAGATGTCTACGACAACTTTGTCCAGGTGACAAAGCATTCGGCCTACTCCCCAGTAGGGAAAATAGACTTCTTCAATGCTTGGAAAGGTCAGTATGCAAATAGTCTTCTTGCGGATTATTCGATGTTGACCAATGTGGTCCCCCCCCCCCATATTGATGGAAAGGCATAAAACCTTTCCGACATTAAAAATGCTTTCGGAATTTCACGAACGTCCGGACTATTTGCTGCCTATTTTCCAGGCAACGGATGATGCTCCTGCACCTCACGGTCATTATTCATCCCTGTCTGTCAAACAGGATGAGGAAGCTACCTTCTCTGATGTCAACCTTCCCCTTCCAGTGGTTCCATTACATTCCACGGAATCTTGGAACAACGTTTCTGTTTCTCCTAATCTTTCTGGTGACGAACATCGACAAGTCTCGTCGATGTTACAAACATTTCAGGATGTTCTCACTGACATTCCTGGACACACAGATGTCATAGAACATGACATAATTCTTACCGACAATAATCCAATTAGGGTTAGGCCTTATCCTATTCCTATACACTTTCAGTCGCAAGTGGAAAAGGAATTGGATGAAATGATTCAATTAAATATAATTGAACCATCGACTTCACCATATTCTTCTTCCATGGTTATTGTCCGGAAGAAGGATAAGAACATACGAATTTGCGTTGATAATCGCAAATTGAATCAGGTCACAAAGTTCGACGCTGAACCGATGCCTTTGTTAGAAGATCTACTGATTAGACTTTCTAATTCTAGATTCTTCACTAAACTTGACTTGTCTAAAGGTTATTGGCAAGTGCCTTTAGCAGAGCATGCCAACACTCTCTTACCTGCTTTTTCTACTACACTAGGTGTCTATTTCAATGGAATAGTTATGCCTTGTGGGTCACATGAAACCGACCCTCCCACTTTAGTTCGCATGATGCGTCGAATTCTAGTCCACATCGTTTCGGATGTCCATCGCATACTTAGAAGACCATCTGTCTCTTTCCAGTGATACCTGGGAAGATCACTATTTAAGGGTTATATGACTTACTTGTCCACTCTACGTGGAGTAATTAATTTGACAGCAAAACCTTCTAAAGCTTTTGTTGGTTTTGGTGAAATCTCTTTCCTTTGGGTTCATCGTGTTAGGTCCTGCGTCCTTTTGAAGACAGGAAGATCCACAATACTTTCAAAATACTGAAACCATCTTCTGTTCCTAAACGGAACGAAAAGAAACAAGTTAGGACGTCCTCTTAGGTTCTAATTCATTTTTATAGGAGATTTATTCAAAATTTTAACTTCGATCATGGCACCTCTATCAAACATTGTGAAGGAATAGGATCGCCTTATTCTGTTCCCGTTGGTCTGAAGAATGCCAATCTTCACTAGACCAAATCAAGAATATATTTTCTTCTCCTCCCATCTTAAGATTACCTACTCTTGATAGGACTTTTGTTCTTCGGAGGGATGCTTCATCCACTGGGATTGGAGCAGCACTGATGCAAGAATATGCAAATACTCTGCATCCTGTTATGTACATTTCTAGAAAACTAAATGCGGCAGAGAGGAACTACTCGGTTTTAGACCGTGAGTTGTTAGCGATGGTTTGGTCAATTCTAAAGCTACAAAGATTCCTCCTGGGCGCACATTTCATTCTAGAGACTGATCAGAAAGCTCTTACAACTATTCAGACTAAGAATTTGAAGAGTTCGAGATCCACTCGATATGCTATAGCTCTTCAACCTTTTCACTTCACGGTACGAGCTATCCGTGGTGCGGATAATGTGATGGCTGACATTTTGTCTAGATGCCCACATGACTCCAACTAATACTTCTGTCCTATATTTCCATATATTACAGAGTCATAACACACCTATATTTCTACAATAGATTAGCACATCTGTACTTACTTTATCTGTACACACTATCGTGCTTTGTTGTCATCTTCTTCTGTTCGTTTTTTAAGATGATAGAGGAGGACTGAGTAGTTAATATAAGGGCCGTTAGTTTACTAAACAGCCACAATTATTAATAATGTATTGTACCTTATGAAGCATATTAGTTATTAATTAGCATTATATTGCTTGTACTTTCTCAGAATGTCATTGTTGAGCTGAGGACTTACCTTACTAGTATAAAGCATGACGAGTTCTAGATTGTGTACTTACCCTCGGAATACCAGAGCATATGTCCTGGATCGTCATGTAGTTTAACTTTACTATGTACTTATGTCATTACATGTCAAAGAATGTACTATTTAAATTTTCCTATCAGATTTGTACATCCCTTTTTAAAGACAATATTAGAGTATGCTGTTTAATGATGATTATAGTAACTTGCATACGTATATTGTGTTTACATGCTAACGTGATGTGTGTTGGTGACACCTCCCCGATGTGAATATTTTTTGAGACATATTTATTTTTCTGTTGAGGTATATCCTCACCAGACACTCTATAATTAGCCTATTGTTTGGCAATTTAGTTAATTATCAGCGCATAATTCGTGCGTTTTGAGCCGCTTATCGCATGCTCTTTGATATTGAAAAAAAAAAATATGTTCCACATTTTTTTTTTATCGGGAGGAGGTGGTGATATGTTGCGTGATAAATTCTCGCAACATCGTTTTATTTCAATATCTATTTTATAACGCAAGGGCAACAACTGCTTGAAATTTATAGTCACTTTTCTCGGTAAGCATTTGTCTTCTCGCGTTGGTATCGAATGCAGTTAAGTTTGAGCTGTGGTCATTTTGCGCTGGACTGCGCATGACTTGTCTTGTTTTTTGGTCGATCGGTTTCCGCCCACCACTAGTGGAGTGAGCGATTTGGAATGGCGAAAGAGATGCCTCGTTGAAGAGGGGATCTCCGCTATTTTTTTTGTTCTGTCAGGAATGTGAGAGTCCTCTTATGGATATTTCGTTTATTCGAGATAATACCTCTAGTGTATTTGCACATGCCGGGAGGCATAATATTTCTGTGTAATTCCGGAAGGCAAGGTAAATTAACATTTTCATTAACTCTATCGATTTTTGGTCGTGAACGATTTCTGGTTCATAGCCTGTCTTCGAAAGTCGTCGTCACGAGATTTTTTTCCCAGCTCACATGTCGCTGCATTGTACTGCATCGGTTGATGCATGTACCAAGGACCATTACTTGCTACTTTGTTAAATGAACTAGGTTTGGAAAACCTTTATTATCTAGAGGATATTTTTTGAGGACATTATTTATACTTCGGCAGACGTGTCTGTCTTGCTGAAGTCAAACTAAGGAGAGTGAACTGATCTCATACATCTGGTTATCTCCTGGCTGTTATAGAAAGGGATGGAGTTTTTCACCTGACTACATTTACAGCACTTTGAAATATAACATGCATCTGACTCATCATTGTAATGCTGTCTACCGTCTATTGCTGTATTGAATGTTGCTGTGATAATGACTGTTTGCAATGTGTCTACATATTCGCGTAACCATTTTGTCACTGTGGCGTCCACAATAAATAATGAAGAAAAACGTCAACGGCTGTTTCAAGAATCATTGACTTTATACGTCGTGAGTTTACTGACGTCCTATGTGGATTGCCCTGTTATTTTTGTATGAACATTGTTTTGACTGAACACATCTGCACACTACACAAAACCAGACATGCGGATACCATCCATCATCATTATGGCATCACGCAATCAGAAATGAGATATGATGAGAAAGATAGGGAGACCTTGAGCTGATCGCATTCGATATGAGACTTGGCATGCGGTGACGGCCAGTCCTCCCTGTCGAGTTTGAAGGATGCTGAATGAAAGAAAGGGACCTAAGACGCGTTCAAAACAGTGAGGAATGCACAGTCAGCGACTCATAGCTTTGACTGCTTGCGTCAGGGTCAGCGAACCAGAGCTGACCAAGACCCTACTCCACCTCCAAGTGGTGGTCCTAGGAAAACAGGCTGCATCCACTGCAGTCTGGCTGAGTGAGTAGGGATCGAAGAGGGAAGGCTAACCCGGTCCCAAAAATGCCGTGCTGAAGTCGGATGTGTCGGCCGAAAGGCGCAAATATCGCAGCTTCGCTGTAAACGGACACAACGCAACCAACGTCCTTTTCAGGACGAACGAAGAAGAAGAAGAATGAAAGAAAATAAATGAATTGTATCTTTAGAAGGAAATGTTGAAAAAAATATACGGAAGACCTCTTAAAATGTTTCTTTAAGTTTTAGTTTCAGGATGAAGGGGTTACAAATTCTAACTGTATTTTGATGGGAGTACAGTACCTGTGTTCTTTCCAGTTCATTTTTTAAAAAAAAAGTATATCTAAGCGTATCGTTGGCTCTGTCTGGAGTTTTTTTCGTGCTCGTAAAATTTCCAGTCAATATAAATATAGCCTACGGGCGAATAGCAATTTTATTTGTTTGAAACAACTGGAAAGGGAGAAATGAAATAAGGCATGGGGGTGGATGTAGGTTACGGTTTGCAGACTCCTGTTATCTTTCGGTCTGAAAGGAATTAAAAATAGATATAGACAGACAGACCCCTTCTAGCTGCCTCAGGATTTCTGAGGTGGCGAAGAAAGATCGGGATATTGCTCCTTCAGCCATGTAGCCAGATATGACTAATATAAGTGACGTATGAGGCTAGCAATATCATAATAGAAAACATAGCGCTACAGACGCCACTGCTGCAAGAGCGCACGAATGCTCTGACGCAGGCTTCCTGCCAGGGGACACGCTACAGTTGTGACGTCATACTCCACGTGGAGCGAAATGGAGAAAAAAAAAACAGAAGAAAGAAGAACGTTTAGAAATACACGATTTTTCTCAGCCTGCTACAGTTAATGGATGCTAGATTATCCTTGACAGGGTGACCCGCGGGGGACGGGGACGGGGAAAGGGGGGCGGGGACTTGTGCGGATGTCGTTCTTGGATTAAAAGCAGAGGGTAAAATAGATAGCTTTTTTGAACATTACTGCAGATGGCATAACTGGAAAATGAGCCCTTACGAACATTTATGAAAATCATTAAACTCATTCGAAAATGTGTATCTATTCTACAGTAAAGGGGTACTGATTTTTATTAGGTGCTGTCAATTATCGCACTTTTCTTTCTTTCTTTGTCTGCTAAGTAGCAAATACGTGATTTTATCAAACCACACTGTAGGTGATAACTATCACAGTTGTGACACTCCTTGCAGATATGTCACCGGTTTGTTATCTGGACATCCCAGCCTACGAAGAGCTGAAATAAGATAGTCGCCGGCGCGTTTAGATTGAACCGCTGATAAGAAGACATTACCGTCTGTGTGACACATGTGATGTAATTGCTTCCGGTCCTTGGTTAAAAAGTAATCATGGATTTATTACATTTAGACAATATGAGTCTACAAATGTGTTTGTAAGAGTGTTTACAAGGCATCAGATGTCCATATATGGTAATACGTGACCTTTGCAGGCACGCACCTTATTTCACGTGGGTCTATTTTGAAATATCACAGCCTATCCTGCATGATTTGAAATGATTGGATCTTTCTGATTAGATTCATAACATCACTGGGGGGAATATAGGCTGACAATTTCACAGTTTTATTTCTCTGTGATTTGCACGCTCGCCAAGACACCAGACCTTCGCCAGAGTGAAGAACTAGATTCATAATTCCTAATCGTTACCCGGACCTTTTATTGGAGAACCAGATAAGACTTATAAAGCACAGGAAATCTCTTTCAAATTTTAATAAGGAACAACCGGGACTAGGAAATTGAAGAAACACGGAGTCAGAAAGGGCAATCTATGTTAAAATTAAAAGAAATCCCAGACACGTGTTGTAAGAGAACGATTCGTCTCTTTTATTCATCTGTGCGACAAGTCTGTAGCCAGGATTGGCGTAAGTTGGATTTACATTTCATATTTTATTACTAACATGTGAACTAACGTATATAAGTATATATTACCATGTGAATTTTATTGTGTGAAACTCGCTATTGGATGTCAAAGGCATTTGAGACTGGCAACCTCAGCGTATAGAATGATGATTCATGAACCACCACTGCACAGGCTGGTGATTGCTTTATTGATAGTTTCGTAAGGAGAACTAAAAGCATAAAGTAGTTCCAGGTTCCCTATGGAGCAGGGAGTTAAAAGATGAAAGAAATGATGTACATTCTAAGCATAAGACTTACATTTTCAAAGCAGTGTAAATGTCCCTATAAACATATCTATTTAAAATTAATGTAAGGTTTCATGCTTTAAACCAATGTAAATGTCCCTGGGAAAATATTCATTTTAATTAATAGAAGTTTAAACTTTTCCACAAGTGTAAATACCAACGGGCTGATCACCCGTTTGCCAGTCACTTCGATTACGGAAACAACAGCAAATGGATTGATTTGCCATTGCCCTAAAGACGCCAATAGGCGTGATGGGAAACAATGGCAAAGAAAACCTATCTGCTGTCGCCCTAAGACGCCACTAGGCGTAATGGCCACTGACTGCTTTGACGGTCGGTGGCTAAGGACGGAAGAAGAAGAAGACAAGTGTAAATGTAAATGAAACACGAATTAATTTATATTGTGAACACTTTTCAAACAGTAGAGATGTAAATGTAAAATATATTATATCTGTACGTTTAATCTTTTTCATTTAAATGCAAAGCTAAAGCTATTCAGTTTAAATGTAAAGGAAGTTTTATCCCGAGGGATTAAATTTAATTCTCATCGAGGGTAAACTCTGAGTTAAGTGGGATGGTGAAATAGAAGTGGGGGGACACATAATTGTGTCGAAGAAACGACATACCCAGAAGAGCGTTTCGTTTCTTTTATCACAGTTATTGGTGGTACCAGAAGAAACGTACTATTTCTGGAACAAGACGGCATCAGTGGCCTACGCTTTAAAACAAAGAACACTGTGTAGACTTTCCTTGAAGTTTCTGGGAGACGAGCTACACCCGACAACCTTGACCAGAGACGAGCGATCAGTGTGAAAAGACAGAACCGTCATTGGCAGCTAAGTTCAAATATATGCTGCCATCTGAACTTTCTTACCCTTTTTGCAATCCCCAAATACGAGGATGATAGTTTTTCTTTATCCATAACTATTCAAATTATTTTCAAACTGTTAAAACTAAAGTGATTATTAAATTTTGTTATTTGTAATGTTACAAATTTAACTTGGATTTGATCATTTTAAAGTTATTGCTTGTTTGTCTCATTCAATTACTACACACATTCTAAACAGAGCTATACTTGAATAAGAGAATTCCACTGAGTAAATCAGGGGTGGGGGCTTAACGAGCTGATAATTAAGCGCTTAAATTCTTCACAAAAGTGGTCGGCAGGTTACAGAATTAACGTGCTTAGCGACAGCCAGCATTGTTTTCGCTTACCTGAATTTCTTGTGAAGACTCCCATGTGATAGAAGCTTTACTACTCTTCTATCTACATTTCTGACAAGAGTAATCTTGTGTACAAATAGACTCCATTGAAGCCTATATTAGATACTCTTGAGTTTGGTCACTGTTGGACCACTACTGCAAAGCAGGGTAGGCAATACCGTCACAAATATAAACGATACTCCATTAAATTGGCTATCGGAGACTGCTGGAGACGACCAAAGAAAGAATACAACCATTGCACCCTCAGGCATGTCGTAAAATACGACTAGTATGAGGCTGTGAATGGGAGCTGGCAACATCATCATGTACAAACGAGTTACCATATGAACCACCGCCCCAAGAGTATGTGAATGCATAGTACAGTGGTGACTTTATGCTCTGTAAGGAGCGCAAAGGATGATGATGATGTGTCGAAACTAAATTATTCTTTACTTGTCAATATACTCTTTCATTTATGATGTTCAACTGTGTATCCCCCCAGATCTCTATTTCTCACTAGATGTACTCGTCCTTTCATTAACCGCTTGTGTTAGACATATCAATTTACAGGGAGTAATTTTTTTTTTAAATTTCTTCTATTTTGATTGGTGCGCGTGTTTGCCGTTGATAACACAATGCTGGCATAAAAGTTGCGTTAATGAGTCTTTTTTTAAAATGATACTTCAAAACTGGGCTGAGCTGATATGCCACTTTGTTGATTTGTCGAATTATGATTTCAACCTCTCTGTGCAATCCGTAATCCGTTGTAGACATACTGCTGACATATTTTACCGGAAAAGTATATTAAAATATAACTGTAAATGAAAACGGATGGGAGGTAAAATGCATTGATCATGTATTTAAAATAAATATAAATAAATAAAATGTAAAACAGGGTGGACTGGGGGGGGGGCGCGAGAAGCTGGTGATAAAAGCACAATCTTGAGAAAAAGAAGCAGAGAGAACAAAGAATAGGAGGAAATAGAGGTGGGCGATATTGGACGGTATTAGAAAAGTTATGGGAAAAAAACAACAGAAAAGAAAGATTTAGGTCAGTACTTAGGAAAAAGAGAAGGACGGTTCAGCATTCTTGTTAAAATGACTAAGAAAACAGGAAAGGAAGGATGTGGACGGTGTTACGAACTGACTAAAAACAGATTTGACAATATTCTGGATAGCCAGAATGTTCAAAAAATAAAATGGAGAAGGAAGATTTTGGACGGCACTACAAAATGACTAAAAAAAAAAGATAGACTCTTGTCTTGATGGTGCACTCTGATAGACTCTTATCTTGATGGTGCACTCTAATAGACTCTTGTCTTGATGGTGCACTCTGATAGATTCTTGTCTTGATGGTGCACTCTGATAGACTCTTGTCTTGATGGTGCACTCTGATAGACTCTTGTCTTGATGGTGCACTATGGTAGACTCTTGTCTTGATGGTGCACACTGATAGACTCTTGTCTTGATGGTGCACTCCGATAAACTCTTGTCTTGATGGTGCACTCTGATAGACTCTTGTCTTGATGGTGCACTCTGATAGACTCTTATCTTGATGGTGCACTCTGAAAGGCTCTTTCTTGCCCATTTCTTGGTGTTATCTTCTCACTTATCACGCTGTAATCTTCTTGCACGTCTGCCTTAACAATATGGACAAGTAAACCAAAGCTAATATAATGGAAATTCAAATTTAATGGCATGTAAATGTGTCTGTGTGTATGTATATGCTATTATTTTGATTAGTGTGGCAAGACAGACATTCTGAAGGCAAACTGCAAAGCTGCATTCATCTTAAATGCATTTTAACATTCATAAAAGTGTAATGACGAGATTTTATTATTACTTTCTTTATCACGTAATGATACAGCAGTGCTTCCTAAACTACCAATATTAGCGTACACCTTACGAGAGTTAAGTCTAACTTGCGCCTTAACCTTCCCACGGTTGCTCTGGTACCCAATTCATAAGGTTGGGTCGACCCCGGAGCCATTTGCGGTCTAAAGAATCCCACCTCAACTGGGGATCGAACCATGGACCACCGAGCTAGGAAGGCAGTGCACTAACCACTGTGCTACTGTGGCTCCCTTATATATAGGGAAAAGCAAGAATATATATATATATATACTTGTAAGTATGATTTTAAAAATAAGTATGATTAAGTAACAAAAAAATGTTCATTCTTTTGTGTATCCCTTGAGCCCCATTCGCGTACCCCAGGAACGCGACCCATGCTTTGGGGAAGCACTGTGATAGAGGATTAAAATGTGTGGAGGTGGTAAGTGGAGAGATATTGGTGAGGTATATGGACGTTATCATCAATATTAATTCTGGTCTGGCTCAGCGCTGATTAATGCGCCAACACAGACGTGGTAGAATTTTTTTTTTTGGTCAATGTTTCAGTACAAATCCCTTTCATCTGTGTTCTCCCTTTCATCTTCTTCCTCATTACCATCTTCGTTTTCTTCTTCTTCATCATCATTTTATTTTTTCTTTCTCTTCTTCATCATTATCATCTTTTTCTTGCTTTTCATAATCATCATGATAATCTTTTTCTTCTACTTCCGATTCATCTTCTTTTTTCATTTTCATCGCGATCATTATCATCATCATCATCATACCTTTCTTCTTCTTCTTCTTCTGCTTCTTCTTCATCATCATCATCATCATCTGTTCTTTTTCATCAAATTATTTTTTTTCTTCCACTTGTTCTTCTTCATTATCATCATCAGCTTTGTCTTCTTCGCCTTTGTGACGATACGGGTGTGCGATCTCACGTCCACTCCGTCAGTATCACTTTTTTCTTCATTTTTCTCCTCCTCTCACTCATCGCTTTTATTTGGCATAAAATTTGCCTTTTCATTCATTATTATGTCGCATATTGTATGCACCATTTTTTTCTCTTTATGCTAAATCAAGTAGGGGAAAGTCTCTAACACTCCACTCCCCTATGGAAGTATTTGCTATAGGACTGTCTTTATCTTGTTTACCACTCCTCAGACGTATTTACGTTCAGCCAGGTGAACTGTGGTATTATCGTAACAATACCTAGTCATCAGACCGGTCACCCGCATATCTCTTTAAATCCGTCTGACCACCTTTGGAAACGTGTCGGTCCAACATTTGACCCCAGTGAAAAGCTGCTGATCGTGCAACACAAGCTTGTATTGTGCGTACGATGAAAGACGACAACATTGTCTGACCAGACATCTGTCTGGCGGAAGCATGCAGATAAAGGCAATAATTAGATAATCTGTCGGGGTAGACATCTGGACGGAAGACATTACGCCAGGAAAACATGATCATAATATTGTGGGAGGCAGATGGGTGCAACCGGAACAATATTACGTCTTATAAAGAGGTCACGCGTGGATATTAAAATTAATATTTTAAACACGCGAGGGGATATTTAAAACTTCCCCACCCAAACAGTGCTAGAAAGATTTGATTGGTTTGATTTTAGATGCCGGAATAAACAATGCATTCTATTGGAACATTCCGCGAAAACACCACCTGTGATTTGAACTGAGAATGAGAGATATAATATAGTGAACTCACAAACACAGAACAGACAGCTTCGCAACTTCAACCGATCAACTCCCAACAGCCAGAAAGAGAAGGATCGGACCTAGAATTCCTATATAAAAAGTGACAGATCGACAGTATTTGGGCAACTCTGAAACCCCAAGAGTAAACCTGCATATTTAAATACACAGACTGTAAAACTTCAGGACCAGCACTTTATAAATACAAGACTGGAAACCTAGGAATTGGATCATCAGTCATAAAAGAAATAATATTCCAGGCCAAGTGTTTCACCCATCATAAGAGGAAATATAGATTTACAGACCAAGTGTTTCACCCGTCATAAGAGGAATTTCTCAGACGAAATTGATTCGAGTGCATATGCACCGAAATTGCTCGGGTCCATTCTAAATCTGCACAGGGAGATTGTGTATAACCCAATTTGGGGTAAGTTTTGAACATTTCTATTACAAACGTGAATTTAACATGTTTTCTTGCTAGTGGATATATATATATATATATATATATATATATATATATATATATATATATATATATATATATATATATATATATATATATATATATATATATATATATATATATATATATATATGAGGCTGGCAACCTCAATATATGAAAATAGTATATTCATGAACCACTACAGCAAGAGCTAGTGATTGTTTCTGACTAGTCGTGTGGGAAACCCGACAGCAGAGCGACCCCAGACTCCGACTGGAGCAGTGATGAGTGATGATTACATTACATGTGCCTAAGGTGTAACATATTATCTTGTGAGAATTAGGTACCTTCTTTAATTGTAATTTAGGCAAATCGTTATTCATGCACTGCAGACGCAATTTCCTAGTTGACACCCAGAAGGATATGGGTGAATTTTCATCATATTCCCTGAGTTACACTGTGTGCTCGGGAATTTAATTCTTCTTAGAGGTTAACATTGGTGGGTGGAGCGCATGATAATGGACCTCTTAGTTTGCGGAGAACAAATGTACTCAGCAGGCATTTGTTTCTTTCTATTTCTCTAAAGTTCGTGGTTACAAGCCATCAGACGATTTGTGGTATTAACTCAGCTAGTGTGAGAGAAAAGCATCCACCATAACCGCCTACAGTGGAAGAGAGTGTGGAGAAGGCTTTCGTCATCACAGAATTGATGAACCACAGCTGCAGGACTCACTCATACATGCTTAGTGCTAACTAAAAGGCACCAGCAAAAAAGGACATTCCAGTTAAACTTTAAGTATTGTTAAATTTCCACCTACGTCTCAATGATGAGAACTGTATAACTATCAAAATTCCACTAATCTTTCCATATTTATTTTAACCTGTTAAAAACTATTTCACTATTAAATTTTTTACCTGTTGTTTTAAAACTAAACAATAATAGTTGATTCAGCTATATGTATGAAAGCAAACGTATGAGCCAGAATAGTTAATCTATATATATAAATACCTATACATATATTTACACTAAACAGAGCTATACCTTATAAGAGGGATTTCGTTGGATTACACCAACTGGGGGCTTGAACGGGCTAAACCATTGCTTAAACCCTTCATAAAAGGCGACGGACCAGATAATAAGTTAACAAATTGCTCAGCCCTAAGCAGCTTTTGTTCTTGACTTATGGGAATATCTTGTGAACGCTCCCTTAAGGTAGAAGTGGCATTAATCTTCTATCTACATCTCTGCCAAGAGTAATCTTGCGCGCATGTAGATACCTTGGAAGCCAATATTAGATACTCTTGAGGTTTGGTCACTGTTGGACCACTACTGCAAAGCAGGGGAGGCAATCCGTGACATCCTTCTTCTTCTTGAAAAAGCTAGGTAAGGTCTAAGTTTTGTACAACCTCAGTTGCCTTCAACGATCTTCTGTGAGAAACGAATTGTCCTAATGTTCCTTTATTACGCGGTTGATTGGGGTTAGATTTAAGAATAACTTTGGAAGAAGAGTGTTACAACTAATACAATTCAGTGTAGGAAAGCGTTTACGATCCTTAAGAACAATACCTCACGTATCACAAGCTTTCCCTTCATTTCAACGTTCTACCACTTTCTCAGTGTGAATGTGTAGGCGTCATACTGCCCACTACCATACACACATCAGTCCACGAAGATTGAATTCGCACAGTCTGTTCTCTTTTTTTTTTTTTTTATCATTGCATTTTTTTTTTTTTTCAAACTGAAGTTAATGGTTGGATAGTCTTCAGCCTTCTTTGCATTCACAAAACCTGATAATTTATGAGCGCCTTAATGATAACGACAATGCAATAGTTGAATCAAAAAGGCTAAGATTGCTGGAATTTGGTATCAAACTTAAGGCTAACAGGGACGGACGTTTGAGAGGATGCATTCGTCGTGTATACAAATAGCAATCATACCCTTCGACATATACTGAGGGAGACTGAGCACCAATGGGTTTGCCCGGGAATGTAATGATGCCGATTCTGTTCAATAATAACAATAACAAAGCCTGACTATTTACGGTGTGGAAGTCCACTCTTCGAAAACCATAAAGGCAATATACGCCCTACACCTCACACTTAGATATTGTTTTATTTCTTGTAGTGTTTTTTTTTAAGAATATCCAAAACCGCTAGTCTGTTCTTTATTTACCGACTCAGTGCTACAAACAGTAGGTAAAAAAAAAAAGGTAAAGGATCCCGTTATACGCCCATTGAGGCATATTGGGAATATGGTGTTAGGCCCGTATTTTCTTGACCATCGGCACACTAGGGGTGATGTGGTCAGCATCACGCCGGCCGCCTTAACCTTCCCATAGTTGTTCTGGTACCCAATTCATGAGGCTGGGTCGACCCCGGAGCCGTTTGCGGTCTAAAAAATCCCACCTCAACTGGTGATCGAACCATGGACCACCGATCTAAGAAGCCAGTGCACTAACCACTACCAACGGGCTGATCACCCGTTTGCCAGTCACTTCGATTACGGAAACAACAGCAAATGGATTGATTTGCCGTTGCCCTAAAGACGCCAATAGGCGTGATGGGAAACAATGGCAAAGAAAACCTATCTGCTGTTGCCCTAAGACGCCACTAGGCGTAATGGCCACTGACTGCTTTGACGGTCGGTGGCTAAGGACGGAAGAAGAAGAAGAAGAAGCACTAACCACTGCGTTACCGCGGCTCCTACAAACAGTACATTCTTTAATAATTGTGGAAATTTAAAGTGGGTTAGCTCACTCATGCTCCTCTAGCTTATGTTCTGCAGGTTATCGGTAAAAATAAGTTAAGCAGTTCTCTGCAACCTGGCCAGGCTTCCATGACATGGAGCATCGACTATCTTCTAATCCTTACTTTAACCATAGGATGCCACAGATTCATTTGTTCAGCGCAGGGAACTTCACCTGTCATTGAAAATGATCCCAGACCAAACAGTACGCCTTAGAACGTCATATTTCATGCCAAAGATATTGACATAAAATTTTACTATGTTCTTTCAACTTAAGCCTCGAAAACCGCCCAGACCAAAGTTCAAAGGGAATGTAAGTCTTGGGACATTTGTCACCTGGCTGCTAAAGGTTGAACGTAAGATGGGGGACCTTTTGAAAGGGAGTGTAGAAATTGTCAAAGAAAGTTTTCTTAATTTCGACGCACTTCTGAAAAGATAGCTGAGTACAAAAAGTTAAGAACCATGATTAGAGTAAGTGTTTTCATTTTCAACACGTGTGGTAAAGATACCATTGAAGAATATTTATTTTAAGTTATGTTTTCTGTACGCAAAAGGCTGAATTTATTACTTTACTGGCGCTGAAACCAAATTGTTTGGCGCGAGAATTTGGAGTATCAGTTACGTGTGGCTATAATAGTCTAAATGCCGTGTTGCAACATTTTCTGCTTCACAAGATCAGACCATGATGAACCAAAGTTTCGTCTCGCAATTTTATTTAACAGAAAGAGGATGCGGTTTATCCCATATCAGATACTGCAGTAGGGGAGTAAATTGTTTGAAACTTCACTTATATTAAATCTGAGCTTTATGACGTGTGGTGACCAAGTCCTTTTTTTGCTCCCTTTGACTTCCCTAAAAGCTAGGTGCCCATTTTAAAGCTGGACAGAATAGAACGTGACGCGACCTAATTTTGATCCCTGTCCTTTTGTCTTGAGAGCCAGGTGTAACAAATCGGACGCTCCTGTCATTTATGATAAAAATCAACAAGTCTGGGCCTAAGAAAACACTCGAGCTCAAAGACACTCTCTAAATCTATCTCACAAAACGCTCTGTAGAAAATCCACAGTATATCTAAGTTGGTGGTTGAAGAATAAGAAGAAGAAAAATTCGATTTTGAAGAGAACTGAAGGAAATAGCAAATGACAGAACGAATGAGCAGAGATTCAGATAGACAGACAGGCAGATAGATATGCAGGCAAGCAGCCAGAGAGACAGCCAGGCAGACAGACAGATAGACAGAGAGATAAATGAATTGAAGCTGTATGATGAAAAACACATAAATAATTAAGGAAAAGATTGGGGAAAAGGAACCAGGATAGGGATACAGTTTTAGACCTTTTTTCATTTTATCTGAAGGCATCGCATCACTCACTTCACTGAACTAACGACAAAATGCAATCTTGAGATTCAGAAAGGTCTGCGTTGCTGAAACTACTTTCGCTGTATTTTTTCACTATCCTTGTTGTTTTTGGAATACTGCAATAGGATAGTATAGTTATTTGTACGAGGGCTGGCTAACTCATCGTATAAAACAAACTACTACATAAACTACTCATGTAAGAACACATAACGATGTTATGCAGGCGTCCTGTATGTAGGCCAGCTGTATTGTTGACCCCATGCTCCTTAAAAAATGAAAAGGAAAAGAAGAAGAAGAAAATAATACAATTATTTACCAAATATTCCCTGTACCCCTGGACTAGTTCTTGTACCCCCTGGACTAGTTCTTGTACCCCCTGGACTAGTTCTTGTACCCCCTGGACTAGTTCTTGTACCCCCTGGACTAGTTCTTGTACCCCCTGGACTAGTTCTTGTACCCCCTGGACTAGTTCTTGTACCCCCTGGGAATCACGTACACCAGGTTGGGAACACCTGTTTTATATGGAGCAGAAATTAGAATAACATATGATTTACATTATACAGAGATGAGAAACGGGCTTTCTGTATTGTTTACAGTTGATAACATATTTTGCTGCATATGTTTGTAATAAGATAAGCAATGTGGATTTTGGTACACCTTGCTCTTCTATCAGGAATCGGGACACCGCAGTTGCAGCGCGGGCCATCACTTGCCCTACATGGCCACTTAGGAATGCCCCAAAAGCTTAGGGACCTCAAATCTTGATTCACACTTGTGACTTGGGAAATTCCGCGCTAAAGCTACTTCAGGGACCTCTACACAAATTGTCGCTTCAGAAAACACGACTCGACAGGGACGTCTCAGGGATTGTACGGAGATTGAACTGTTTGCTTTGGTCAAATAGACGTTGAACTTTACCAGTCTCCGAGCTTCTCGTCGTGGTTGGACAGCGAGTGAAGATATGGGATGATCGCAGGGAGAAAGAAGTAAAAAAGATAAGAAGATGTGGAGGTTAGGAGATAGAAGTATGCATTTATGTGTGATTAATGTGAACGAGTAAGTGATAGAGAACGAACGAAAGAATTTTATTTTCAAATAGGTTGAGAATTGGGCAAGTAGGCCCGTCTAACGTTCTTTCCTTTCTTTCTGTTATCTTTAAAACTGAATCTATTTATTCTCACGGGCATTTTGAATATAAATTTCAACGTAAAAGGAAAATAACAGTTACGCATATTTACAGTATATAATTATAATCGAGACGTAAAATATTCTTGACAGGGGGAAAAAGCATCATCAAAACTTATATACAATAATAGACCAGCATCAAAACTTATAAAAAATAATATATCACCATCAAAACATATACAATAAAATATCACAATCAAATTTTATGTACAATAATATATCATCATCATCAAAACTTTTATACAATAATATATCACCATCAAAACTTTTATACAATAATATATCACCATCAAAACTTTTATACAATAATATATCACCATCAAAACTTTTATACAATAATATATCATCATCAAAACGTTTATACAATAATATATCACCATCAAAACTTTTATACAATAATATATCACCATCAAAACTTTTATACAATAATATATCACCATCAAAACTTTTATACAATAATATATCACCATCAAAACTTTTATACAATAATATATCACCATCAAAACTTTCATACAATAATATATCATAATCAACATCATTTTCATTTGAGCTCCTGACAGAGCATAAAGCCCCACGTCCAGCTATCCTCACGCGGAAACTTGCAGTCACGTGTTTTAGCATGGTTTCAGTTTCAATTTGATTTATATGATGAGGTTGACCTGCGTCAGGACCAGCGAACCAGAGCTGGTCAAGACCGTGCTCCACCTCCACGTGGTGGTCCTGGAAACAGCCTGCAGCAATGCAGTCTGGCTGAGCGAGCACGGATCGCAATGGGAAGGCAAACCCGGTCCTAAAAAATGCCGTGCAGAAGTCGGATGTGTCGACCGAAAGGTGCAAATATCACAGCTACGTTGTAAACAGACTCAACGCAACCACCGTCCTTTTCAGGGCGAACGAAGAAGAAGATATGATGAGGTTTCCAGCCTCATGCACAACCTCATGCACAACCTCACACACAACCTCATGCACAACCTCATGCACAACCTCACGCACAACCTCATGCACAACCTCATACACAACCTCATGTACAACCTCATGCACAACCTCATGCACAACCTCATGCACAACCTCACACACAACCTCATGCACAACCTCATGTACAACCTCACACACAACCTCCCGCACAACCTCACACACATCCTCATGCACAACCTCACGCACAACCTCATTGTAGTTGCCTTGTACGACATTGTCTCAGGGTGTGGTAGTCCTATTCTATCTTCGCCTTGTCAGAGACACCCCCCCCCCCCCCCCCCCATCCCCGGAACTACATAGGGGACAATATTATATAATGATTTGGATACATCATCGGTCTTGGGCGAGGGGCACGTAATCAATACTTTTTGGGTCATGCATAAGGCTGTTCCAATAATAATAGATTGAGACAGACAGACAATCAGGCAGGCAGACAGACAAATATATATACAGACAATCAGGCAGGCAAGCAAACAAACAGATGTACAGACAGACAGACCGATAAACAGTGTCGTGAGAAATTCTAATCCACATATATAAATTAAAACGTAAATGTAAAGCCTAACAAATAACTTCAATAAAAGGAAAGAAGAATGGTAAAGAACAGTGCTGTCACAATGACTGTACTCGAAATCCCCCTTGTTTTCTACTTCGTCTGCAAATTGTAACGTTTCACGTTGATAGTAAAAGCCTACTGCTTCAATACCCGCTTTCTACGATAAAACATGTGCTGCATTTCTAAGAAAAACCTTGAGATACGCAGGTTGACCTAGATTTAAAATTCCATTCATGTCTTTTTATACACTACGTTACCTAAAACGAAAGACAGATGGACTAAAGATAGAAAGAAGGGAGGGCTGAAAGCAGGGACGCAGGCAATACTACCACAGTCGCGCGATACACAATTACTACCATCACGCGTGTAAGGCCACAAGCACTAGCTTTTTTTCAAATCGACAGTGATAAACAACACTACCCATACCAGAGTTAGGTTTTAAAATCCTGAAAAACGCTTATTAGGAAATATGACATTATACTGGTTTACGTTTGAAAACATTACAGTACCGAGACACCACATCGTATTCGAAGTAAACAGGAGGTAGAAGAAAGTGCATATTTTGAACGCAGCCACTTAGCTCCTTTAAATTTGTATATTTGGGTTCCTTAGGACTTGCTGACAAAGAATATGTTAAACGTTACGCAAATAGTCTAGCAATTACCAAATTATAGCCAAAAGAAATAGTGAGGGATGTCAGACAACACCCAAATCAGAATCGCTCAGTGGCAGATTTTCACCCCACCATTGTACGGGAAATGGGTCTCCATGTTAAATCCGATTTGATTGGAGCGCAATAAATGTAAGGCTAAACACGATTAGTCGGGCTATAAATACTATCTTTCGTTGTCAGGGGAAACGGGAGTAGGAGTACTTTTTTTCAAACGATTGGGTAGACATGGCACGATTGGTTAGACCTGCCAATATAGTCAATTAGAGGTGTCAGGTCACCACCACATTTGCAAATAAACTTACTACAGAACCAGTGCGTTGAGCACCAGTGCATATTTTTCTAAATAAAAGCCTGGGACATCGGCAGATCGAAATTGTGTTATATTCAGTGCCAGTCAACGTAATTCTGTATTATTTCCATGAATTGTGGTAAGCTTGAAATATTTGATATCTTTTAATGAAAATTGAATGTAAATTGATAATTTATGTCTGTATATATGTGTGGTTCAGTAGCGAACATGAGGTAAAGCCTCTATAGTGCTCCAGCCTGAACAGAAGGTGTCGGAGGAAAGTAAAACTACATGGAATTGCCAAACGGTACACTGACACCTAGCTTATTGACTAGAAAGAAATAATGCTGGAATTGCAGAGGCGTAGTAATCATTAGGGAGGAATATACTGGTGTAAATTATTTCAGATGAAGCTGACAGTTGGCCTACCGCTCTGAACTCAGTGTTTGTTATGTATTGTGCTCAGTGTAGAAATAGAGTATAAATTAGTTCTGAAGTAGGAGGTACAACCTTCTTGTTTCAGGGACCGTGGTCCAAAAGTTATTGAGCAGCACCTGGTCAGAGCTTTGCTGAATCCAGAGGCGGATAGCATACTCCTTGGTCCATATAGCAAACAGTGAGGTGTCTCCAGAACACAGGGGAGCAATCGAGCAGAGGAGTCTTTTCCTGCCGCCATCACGAAAGATAAGCCTATGTGGCCAGCGGAGCTCAACATTATGTAACCCCATCTTAAACTGACATTGTATAAAAATAAGAGGGGAAATTAATTGTTTTAATGAACGGAACTGAGAACATCTCCAATACTAGTTCCAACAGAAACAAGCACTTGAAGTCATGATGACAAATAACAACATAGCTTGAAAAAAAAAAAAACCAGTATTACCTCATATTACTACTACACAACTGACACACATAGGATAATATTAATAAAATATGTCATTACAAGATTCATATTGATAAATTCTGTACATATAACTTGTAATTAAAATTGATTGTGATTCCTGGTTCACTTTGTATTTGAATCAGGACACATATATATTAGTGACAGTAATTAATACATATTTATATTTGAAAATTTACCAGTGCCTCATTTAAGAATAGTCTTATAGAGTGTTAAATGTGTGTGAGTGTCACAGTGTTGTCACGTGTGGTGGAATAAATTAAATTGTTTATCTGTCTGTTGTTGTTGTGACTTACACTTCATCATATACATACCCTAGACATTCAACGTAGTCATCACAATATTCCAGAATAATTCTGACTGAGGTATAAATATGTGGTAGCAAGTAAGGTCATCTGTAATACACTACCCTTATTAGATACAGATACCTTCACAGCTGATCTCAGTCAGTACACTAAGTCCCCTATAAATATTTATAATATCCCACTTTACCACATATATTGGGGGCTCGCTCCAGGGATATTGAACTTTCTCCTGTTATAGATATTGGGAATAATAAGAATTAAAAGGTATCCTTGGGTGGAAATAAATAACGTTGAGCTCTCAGTGCCTGTAGTGTCCTTAGATAATTATTGATAGATTAAATTGTTACAATTGCAGGTTAGACAATGGCCGACTTGGCAAAATTTCGATCTGCTGCTGTACAGACTGCGATAGAGTTAGGAATGGACGGACAAATTATGATTGCTTATGTCACGGCTGAATGTGACAAATATATTGAACGGGAAGAAAGAAGATTAGAAAAAGAGGCCGAAAGAAAGTTAGAGGCTGAGACTAAGAGGCTGCAATTTGAGGCTGAGGCTGAGGCTAAGAGGTTGCAGATTGAGGCTGAGGCTAAGAGGTTGCAGATTGAGGCTGACAAAGAGGCAAAAGCATTGGAAGCCGAGGAAAGAAGACAGGCTGCAGAAAGAGAAGAGAAGAAATTGGCTGCAGAAAGGGAAGCCGAGGAAAGAAGATTGACTGCAGAGAGGGAAGCAGAAAAGGAGGAGAAAAGATTACAAAGGGAACATGAGTTACGACTAAGGGAGTTTGAGTTTCAAGGCCATGCTCCTGAAAATGGTGCCAGTCCCTTTGCCTCTGATGCCACTGCTAGTCAGGGAGCTTCAACCTCAGCTATGAATTTTCATTTAGATCATTTTGTTGAGAAAGACGATGATATTGAGAGCTATCTAAATAGATATGAACTATTAGCTACCACATATGGGTTAGAGAGAGAAAGGTGGAGCTTAAAGTTATCTCAAGGTCTTCGTGGGGCAGCTTATGAAATTTTTGCCAAAATGAGCAGAGGTGATCAGGAAAATTATGACATGCTAAAGCAGGCTCTTTTGTTAAGATATGAAAAGAACGCAGAATTTTATAGGAAAAAATTTAGGAATGCTAAACTACTGTCAGGTGAAACCTACCACCAGTTCTCTGCACGAATAGAGACATACTTGGAGAAATGGACTTCTCTGGGGAAAACCCAAGATCTTAAGGAAATGGTCCTTATAGAACAACTAAGAGAGAGTCCATGGCTCCAGACCTGAGAAAGTTTCTCATGGAACAAGGTGCAGAGAGGCTGGGTGAGTTGCTAAATGTTGCTGAAAGGTATCAAGCAGCTCAGGCAGAGGTATCAGGTAACAAAAAGAAACAGTTGGAAAATTTTAGGGCACCACAGAACTTTAATAAATTTGATCCTAGGGATCAAAACAAAGGTAAGCACCAGTTTGATAGGCCACGGTATGACAATAAAAATAAAACCCCACAATTCGATGAAAGGAAATATGATGAAAGAAAATCTTTCAACCAAGGAAAAAGGTGGTGTAAAAATTGTAAGATGAACAATCATGACACTGACCATTGTAGAAGGAAACCTCCTCTTTGTGCTGCTATGACATCTGGGAAAAAGGAAAAAAAGGTCAAACCTGCAGAACTACAGGAACCATACCACCCCCCAGTGTGTGAAGATGTCATCTGTAATGGTGTCACTATAAGGTGTTTATATGATACCGGTTTAGATTACGATTCCGTTGTGAGTTCTCACCTGGTGCAGGCCGATCAATACACCACAGAAACAGTGGAGATTCAAACTGCAACCAAGGATGTAGCTACCATGACACTTCCCGTCGCCCGGATAAAGGTGAAAACGCGATATGTGGAAGGAATCATAAAAGCAGCAGTGATAAATGAGCCAATCTACCCTCTGATATTGGGGTGTAGATATGTCTTCTTGGGGAATCCCAAGAGACCTGTGATACTGGCAACAGTGCAGACCAGATCACAGTCTAAAAAGGAGGAGGATAATCCAATAAATACTCATCCAGATGAGATGAGGAAGGCACAGGCTGAGGACAAAACACTCAAGCCGTGTTTCAAGAAGTTGCCCAAATCTCATACACCTCCAGGCAAGGGAGAATTTTATATGAAGAACAAGCTGATATATAGGAAGGCTGGATCTGAATCCAATGGTCACGGACAGCTGGTCCTTCCCACTTCATATAGGACTAAAGTGTTGGAACTAGGGCATGCGATTCCCTTCAGTGGTCATATGGGGATCAGCGCAACAGGACAGCGTATAGCTTGTCACTATTTCTGGCCAGGAATAACTGAAGATATCAAACGATATGTAAAATCCTGTCCAGAGTGCCAACGAGTAGCACCTAAACATTGGACTGCACCAGCAACTCTGGGGGAAATGCCCATAGTGGGAACACCTTTTGAGAGAGTTGCCGTGGATCTTGTGGGACCTCTCACCCGAACCAAGAGAAGGAACAGCTACATTCTGACTCTGGTGGACACTTGTTCTATGTGGGGAGAGGCGGTAGCCCTGTCATCGATTGATTCTAAACATGTGGCAGAGGCATTGCTCACAATTTTCACAAGGTTAGGTTTTCCCAATCAAATCTTGACTGATAATGGCTCTCAGTTCAAGGGGAAACTAACAGAAGAAGTTTTCAGGATCTTCCAGGCCAAACACTTCCATTGTAGTGTGTACCACCCCCAAGGGAACGGCCAAGTGGAAAGATTTAATGACACGTTGATGTCGATCCTGAGAAAGTTGGCACACGAAAAACCAGATACGTCGGACCAGTACCTTCACGCCGCCCTCTTTGCTTATCGGGAGGTACCCCATAGTTCAACCGGTATGGCCCCGGCAACATTATTGTTTGGAAGGCCAATAAAAGGTCCACTGGAAGCTCTGTTAAGAACGTGGACTGATGAAAAAGCAGAGGAAAATATTACATCCTCATACCAATATGTGAATGAGCTGACCACTCGTTTAAAAACTGGCTGGAAACTTGCCAATGAAAATTTGAAACAAGCCAGGAAGAAACATGCTGCCTATTATAACAGGAAAGCGAAAGACAGAGATTTGGCTGTGGGAGAGAAGGTACTGCTTCTTCTCCCCGGTAGTCAGAATAAGTTACAGATTGGATGGCAAGGTCCATATACAGTTCTAGAGAAGGTGTCTAGAACCAATTATAAGATAGATAAGAAGGGGAAAGAAAAAAATCTATCATGTGAATCTCCTGAAGAAATATTTGGAAAGAGAACATCAGGAAGAGACACACTTGTTGACCTTGTCCATTGCCATGGAGATGAAAAAGGAACCACTTTCATCATTTGAATATCCATTACACCCTGTGAGACAGCGGCACAGGTGAAAATCAGTACACATTTAACGAAAACTCAGAAAGAGAGAGTGCAACAGGTTCTAGATACTCATACAGAGGTGTTAACAGACCGACCTGGGCATACAAACTTATTGGAATATGATATGAAACTGATAGACCACACACCTGTCTGTATGAAACCCTATTCGATTCCTTTTGCTAAGGAGAAAGCTTTGAAGGAAGAGATAGACTATTTGTTGAAGGAAGGAATTATTTCGCACAGTGAATCTTCATATAGTTCCGGTGTTGTACTCTTAAGGAAGCCCTCTGGAGAACATAGACTCTGTATAGATTACAGGAGACTGAATGCTATTACAGAAGGACAGGTGGATCCATTGCCGGATACAAATCAGCTGTTTGCCAGACTAAATAAAGCTAAATATTTCTCAAAAGTGGATCTGAGTAAAGGATACTATCAGATTCCAGTAAAGCCTGAGGTTAGACCATACCTAGCTTTTAGTACCTCAGAAGGACACTATGAGTTTAATAGATTGCCATTTGGATTGAAGAATGCGCCTAGTGTCTTCTCTAGAATGATGAGAAAATTATTGGACCCTCTGAATAATCCATGTATCACAAATTTCATGGATGATATCCTTATAGCAACAGAAACATTTGAGGAACACATTGACTCTCTGAACATGCTGTTTAATCGACTTAGGGAAGCGAATTTAACAGCCCGACCAACCAAATGTTGCGTTGGATGTAAAGAATTGGAATTCTTGGGACACACAGTTTATCAGGGAAACATGACCCCTGACCCAAAGAATTTAGAGAAACTAAAGAAAGCCCCGAGACCACAAACCAAGAAAGACGTGAGATCCTTTGTCTCATTATGTGGTTTCTACCAAAAGTATATCAAAAACTTTAATTCCATATGTGCACCGTTAACTGATTTGACACGTAAGGGAAATCCAGATCGAATTACATGGACACCACAATGTGAAATGGCTTACCAGGAATTGAAGGAAAAGCTCACAAGCAAACCTATTTTGAAATTACCTGACTTAAGTCAAGAATTCATTGTAAGGACGGATACCAGTAATATTGGGTTAGGTGCAACTCTGCTACAGAAATCAGATGCATTGGATGGGGAATTAAGCCCAGTGGCATATGCTAGCAGAAAGTTGAATAAAGCTGAAACCAACTACTCAACTAGCGAAAAAGAATGTCTTGCAGTAATATGGGCGATAAAGAAATTCAATATTTATCTGTATGGGAAGGCATTTAAGTTGCAAACGGATCACAAACCTTTGTCGTTTCTAGCACAGGCTAGGCATGAGAACTCGAGATTACTCCGTTGGTCCTTATTGATGCAGCCATTTGAGTTTAGCATAGAGTATATAAGTGGAAAAACAAATCTGGGAGCGGATTTTTTAAGCCGCCATCCGTGTGATGAGAATCACCCTAAACTCCAGGAAAAATAATAAATTTCTCTATGTGTATATAGAATTATAGACTGACATATAACGTCTGTTTTAAGTGGGGAGGATTTGTCGTGAGAAATTCTAATCCACATATATAAATTAAAACGTAAATGTAAAGCCTAACAAATAACTTCAATAAAAGGAAAGAAGAATGGTAAAGAACAGTGCTGTCACAATGACTGTACTCGAAATCCCCCTTGTTTTCTACTTCGTCTGCAAATTGTAACGTTTCACGTTGATAGTAAAAGCCTACTGCTTCAATACCCGCTTTCTACGATAAAACATGTGCTGCATTTCTAAGAAAAACCTTGAGATACGCAGGTTGACCTAGATTTAAAATTCCATTCATGTCTTTTTATACACTACGTTACCTAAAACGAAAGACAGATGGACTAAAGATAGAAAGAAGGGAGGGCTGAAAGCAGGGACGCAGGCAATACTACCACAGTCGCGCGATACACAATTACTACCATCACGCGTGTAAGGCCACAAGCACTAGCTTTTTTTCAAATCGACAGTGATAAACAACACTACCCATACCAGAGTTAGGTTTTAAAATCCTGAAAAACGCTTATTAGGAAATATGACATTATACTGGTTTACGTTTGAAAACATTACAGTACCCAGACACCACATCGTATTCGAAGTAAACAGGAGGTAGAAGAAAGTGCATATTTTGAACGCAGCCACTTAGCTCCTTTAAATTTGTATATTTGGGTTCCTTAGGACTTGCTGACAAAGAATATGTTAAACGTTACGCAAATAGTCTAGGAATTACCAAATTATAGCCAAAAGAAATAGTGAGGGATGTCAGACAACACCCAAATCAGAATCGCTCAGTGGCAGATTTTCACCCCACCATTGTACGGGAAATGGGTCTCCATGTTAAATCCGATTTGATTGGAGCGCAATAAATGTAAGGCTAAACACGATTAGTCGGGCTATAAATACTATCTTTCGTTGTCAGGGGAAACGGGAGTAGGAGTACTTTTTTTCAAACGATTGGGTAGACATGGCACGATTGGTTAGACCTGCCAATATAGTCAATTAGAGGCGTCAGGTCACCACCACATTTGCAAATAAACTTACTACAGAACCAGTGCGTTGAGCACCAGTGCATATTTTTTCTAAATAAAAGCCTGGGACATCGGCAGATCGAAATTGTGTTATATTCAGTGCCAGTCAACGTAATTCTGTATTATTTCCATGAATTGTGGTAAGCTTGAAATATTTGATATCTTTTAATGAAAATTGAATGTAAATTGATAATTTATGTCTGTATATATGTGTGGTTCAGTAGCGAACATGAGGTAAAGCCTCTATAGTGCTCCAGCCTGAACAGAAGGTGTCGGAGGAAAGTAAAACTACATGGAATTGCCAAACAGTACACTGACACCTAGCTTATTGACTAGAAAGAAATAATGCTGGAATTGCAGAGGCGTAGTAATCATTAGGGAGGAATATACTGGTGTAAATTATTTCAGATGAAGCTGACAGTTGGCCTACCGCTCTGAACTCAGTGTTTGTTATGTATTGTGCTCAGTGTAGAAATAGAGTATAAATTAGTTCTGAAGTAGGAGGTACAACCTTCTTGTTTCAGGGACCGTGGTCCAAAAGTTATTGAGCAGCACCTGGTCAGAGCTTTGCTGAATCCAGAGGCGGATAGCATACTCCTTGGTCCATATAGCAAACAGTGAGGTGTCTCCAGAACACAGGGGAGCAATCGAGCAGAGGAGTCTTTTCCTGCCGCCATCACGAAAGATAAGCCTATGTGGCCAGCGGAGCTCAACATTATGTAACCCCATCTTAAACTGACATTGTATAAAAATAAGAGGGGAAATTAATTGTTTTAATGAACGGAACTGAGAACATCTCCAATACTAGTTCCAACAGAAACAAACACTTGAAGTCATGATGACAAATAACAACATAGCTTGAAAAAAAAAAAACCAGTATTACCTCATATTACTACTACACAACTGACACACATAGGATAATATTAATAAAATATGTCACTACAAGATTCATATTGATAAATTCTGTACATATAACTTGTAATTAAAATTGATTGTGATTCCTGGTTCACTTTGTATTTGAATCAGGACACATATATATTAGTGACAGTAATTAATACATATTTATATTTGAAAATTTACCAGTGCCTCATTTAAGAATATTCTTATAGAGTGTTAAATGTGTGTGAGTGTCACAGTGTTGTCGCGTGTGGTGGAATAAATTAAATTGTTTATCTGTCTGTTGTTGTTGTGACTTACACTTCATCATATACATACCCTAGACATTCAACGTAGTCATCACAATATTCCAGAATAATTCTGACTGAGGTATAAATATGTGGTAGCAAGTAAGGTCATCTGTAATACACTACCCTTATTAGATACAGATACCTTCACAGCTGATCTCAGTCAGTACACTAAGTCCCCTATAAATATTTATAATATCCCACTTTACCACAAAACAGATATACAGGCAGGCAAGCAGATAAACAGACAGATAGATGATACACGTCGTTAAAGAAACAAAACGGTTGTGGGCAGCGCTGTCACGAAAAAAAAAAACACACACAACAGAAGTTTATTCAGATAGCTAAAGACACAGGGATGTAAAGGATCAGACATGGAAACATAGATAAACTGACATAGATAAACTGACATAGATAAACTGACATAGATAAACTGACATAGAGAATGAGAGAACTGACAAGAGACTAATTTCATAAAATGGCGTATTCATACATATAGAGAGCGACAAAACAAAAACACACACAAAAGTACAAACGGTCAACAACCAAAAATTCTAATTGTGGAGACACGTAACTGCTTAGACAAAAGACCCAGTAATTTATCCTGATGACGAGTAACGGTATGTTCTGTTGTGCCCTACGCATAACAAAAGAGTACTCAACGTTATCATGAAAAAACATTTTACCAAAAAAAATAAATTGCAAAGACAGGGAACAACAACGGTAACAAAGAAAGAAACAGAAAAAAAAACAACAACACAAGCAACAGTAACACGGACACACACACATACACAACAAGCCCCACCTCCTTTTTTTTTTGCAAAGAACTTTTTTTAATTATTATGCAATGTTAAAAAAAACCCAATCATTATTATTATTTTTTTTTTTTTTTTTTTTGATGGGGGGTGTGGGGGGTGCCAAGCCAAAAACAAACCAAAAATATCCCATATCGAACAAGACCAGAAAAAAAATTAATATCCACAAATGAACAAGTGAAATAACCAATTCAAAAGCTGGAACTATTACGGTATTAACAGCCTATGAATACAGTATCTAAATAATTTGAAATATAACACGTCACATGTGTGCACACACACACACGAACACACAAAAGCTCACTTTTTCCCTGATCACCCTCCCTAGGTAGACTCCCCGCTGATCCAATATGATGAGAAATAAGAATCAAACCGAACATGAGAAATGAAAGAAATAGTAATATTATATTCATTATGAATTCTGGTGAAACCCAGTGGCGTCTCCACGTCGAAGGTTGATTGTCATATTTGCCACCATTATTTGAAACTTGCGGAGGGCTACACTCTCACAGACTATTTCTTATCCTTCTCCTGTTGTTTCACTCAGCTACGCTGGTGGTTCGTCTGAGGATGCTTTTTCTTAATCTATAAAGGCCAAGGTAGCAGATACTGCTTTAGGGAAGTGAATTGTTAGAGACTTCACTATTCTAGGTCCAGCTTTCTGAATTGAGGTGACCAGTTCACTTACTCGCTGTCTTTGCCTTCCCGTACTCAAGAGCAGAGTCAGGTACCCATTTACAGTTGGATAGACTGAACCGTGACGCTGCAAGGTTTCCATCCGGATCCCGGTAAGTTTGCTGCAACCGTTTTGGGGTTATTACCTGCTGTTGGGATCCTTTCTCTACAAAGAGGGGTGGGAAATATTGGGTTATTTTCATTTGTCTTAAACCATGCTTTTATTGATATGTATATGCTTGATGTTGTGAAGTTCTTTTGAGTGATAATAAACTTAATAAAACTTAACTTAGAGTGTTGGTCGAACCCCTACCCATATATATTATCCATAGTTTTTCACGTCTGTGCGTATTCGTCACGTAATTGTGTATGTATGTGAGGTGTAACTTTTAGTTGATATGTATAAGGAGTGAAAGGTCGTCTGTTTACAATACAGTCGTATAGATAGGTTGGAGTAAAGAACTACTCACTCCAGAGACTGATCTTTCACTTACACTATCACCCCCTGGTGAAAAATCTATTTTCGTGCACCTTTATTCTCACACATTTTCCATTATCACCTCTGCTGAGACTGGACCATAAATAGCTTCAAACCTATCTTATACATCTACGACAAGGGCCATGAGCAAAAAACAGTTGAGAACGCTTGCTCTATATAAAGTGTAGAAGAAAATGGTGATGATGATATGACAGCCACATTTAGTTTCCGGAAGTTTCTGGGGGAAACAAGTAAACAATAGGACTAAGGGGTGACCATTTCCCTTCCTCGCTGCCTTTCCCTTCCCTAACTCAAAGTCAGGTATCCATTCACAGCTGGGTAGACAGGATTCGAACTCGGCGCCTTTGCGGCGATTAGACCAGCCCTCTAACCGCTCTGTTAATCGGACGCTCATTGTTTTAAGTACAATGCTCTACTTACGCAGATATAGTAATAATAAATATTAGACAAACATAAAGGTATGTTTTCAGGCACTCGTAAGAAATAAAGAAGTAGAAAACTAGACAACAGAAAAACAACAGACGTGAGTGGCCCAGGTATATATATTTTTTTTTAATTTATTTGTGCGCACTTTCTCTCTTGTATTAGTTCTTTTCAAGTAGCACACTGTTAAACAAATTAACCCCCCCCCCCCCCCTTTTCCCCCAAGTTATTGGACAATTATAGACCTTTTCCCCTAAACGTGTTAGTGACAAATACATCACGGTATCTGCGAGGATCGTTATCTACGCCACTGATGCCCACGATATTATTAATTACATTTATCATAAGTGTGTTAACAGGACTTCCATAACGTCACTGTATCCTCATTATTGAACTGTCGGTCTCTTCAGATATACCGGTATAACAGTCATAATTGGAGGCATGTGCGTCTTTTCTTTATCATATGTATTGTTACTATCTATATTAACTATCTATCTATCTTGGGAGCCGCGCTGGTGTAGTGGTTACCACATTGCGCTGGAGATCAGGTGTTCAAGGTTCAGGCCTGGGCTTGGGCATTTGAAGAAGTGTCATCGACCGGGATTTTGACTGAATAACCTGAACGGCTCCTGAGATAAACCCTCTGTGGATGGGAAGGAGCAAAGCTCCTGACCGAGATGGAAGGAAAGTCCACAGGCTCCCCAGCCTCGCAATGACATGTCATTGGGCCGAAGGGCTGCAAGCCCTAGTGTCGCTGGTTAAGAAAACACAAATATCTGTCTGTCTGTCTGTCTGTCTGTCTGTCTGTCTGTCTGTCTGTCTGTCTGTCTGTCTGTCTGTCTGTCCGTCCGTCCGTCCGTCCGTCTGTCTGTCTGTCTGTCTGTCTGGTTATTTATCTATATATCTTGGTTGTGTAACAGTAGTAACTGGGAAAACTGTGGGTAGGGAATAGGAAGAAGTATGGGTTATTTATTGTTGTGAGTTTGTTGTGTTCACTGGCGTGAAAGATTAATGCGTGATGTTGGACAGAGAGAGATCTGGCCACTGTTCTCGCGTTTTAGGTGTGAGTGAGTGAGTTAACAGTGAGTTTGTTGGGATAGGGAGAGTTTGGGAGTCGGCTGAGAGATTCAGATGTGTAATAATGTGTTTTCAAGTAGAGTTGTGAATATTGTAGAAAGGAGCCGTTTCTGTGTGATTCGGACATTTTGTGATTTAGATCACGTGCTCTAGTGATGTGAGAGCCGAGAGAAGTATTTGAGTATGGGCGTGAGTGTAGAGGCGGAGATACACCATGTTTGACTGACCAGAGGTAATTGTCGTTGCTGTAAACGTACTATGAATCTCATCACTTGTTTCGTTAAATAAATTGTGGTGCTGTTGTACACAGCGTGTTATTCAATGACTTATGCATGTTCCCGTATCAATGTACTGTGTTGAAATTTACCCTAACAGAGCCTATGAACCCGGGCATACGGTGAGTGTTAAACATCAAACAACACCATCGTAGCATATCTGTACGTCTATCTTATCTATCTATCTATCTATCTATCTATCTATCTATCTATCTATCTATCTATCTATCTATCTATCTATCTATCTATCTATCTATCTATCTATCTATCTATCTATCTATCTATCTATCTGTCTGTCTGTCTGTCTGTCTTGCCTGTCTTGTCTGTCTACCTATCTGTCTACCTATCTGTCTACCTATCTGTCTACCTATCTACTATCTTCCACATTATCTAAAACATAACAACCTCAGTCCCTATTCATACAATCGTAAACTTTTCGAATACTTTATGAGTTCTGATTATCTGCCCCCCTATGTGATTATTTTTCCGAACAAATGATATAATATCGAATGTAGGCTTAATGTTAGTGCTTTTCAACATATTTTGTTTCATGGTAATACTTAGTTTGTACTTTTCAACACATTTTATTTCATGTTTATAATTAGATACTGTGAATGTGAGTATGCTATTATTTTAACTTTACAACGTTGAATTCCTTGACATTGATGGGTAAAATGTATGTGAGAATAAATGAAATTAGTATACAAGACGAGAGAAAGGAAAGGCAGAATGTCAGACGGGCCTTCGTGCCCAATTCTCAACCCTTTGAAAATAAAGTTCGTTCGTTCGTTCGTTCTACCTAGCTATCTATCTATCTGTCTATCTATCTGTCTATCTATCTGTCTATCTATCTACCTATCTGTACCCTTTCTTCTCAGATTGTGACTGTTAGTCAATTCCTCTCTTACAGTACCTTTTTCAGCCTTCTCTGCATCTCCCCCCCCCCCCTCTTTTTTTAAGCTTACACCCACTCCATCTCTTCACTGCCTTCCGTTCTCGTCCCAACTCCCAGTTTTAAGCTGCGATGCTGCTCAGTCGGATCCCCAGCCAATCGATGATGACAGCAGCTAATCAGCTTACGTTCAATTAGTGCCCGATGCTAAGTTGGTCGTCGATATAGCTTCCCTGGCGTGTGTGCTGACCTGGGGAATTACTCCTTTCCGTCGATTCTTTGTTAAGGTAACAATAGTATTTGAGGGCGGGATGATAAAGGAGATTTTCGTTTTGGGATGTCTTTTTTTTTTATTTCTCCCTGTGTCTCATTCTGTTTCGTTTAGTTTTATTCCTACATTTGTTCATAATTATGATTGAACTAGGGAAGCAAATAAACATGTGTAAGTCATGAATCACCCTAGACGTTGGAGATGAATAGGACACACATTGAGAAAAACTGTTGATAGCTTTACCCGACAATCCCGGTTCTGGAATGCCCAGGGTAAGAGAGATAGAGTAAGACCAAAGAACACATGGAGAAGAGAACAGGAGACGGACATGAAGAAGACCAAAGAACACATGGAGAAAAGAACAGGAGACGGACATGAAGGGGAAGGCCTTGCACTGATGGTACAGGATAGGATGACTTGGCATAAGTTTGTTGAAGGCCTATGCTCCATTGTGAGCTGTAAGGTGAAGGAAGAAGAAGTCATGAATATGGATTGGACATTAACACTGACAATTAAAATACTGAAGATTACATGAAAAGAACCTGAACGAACGAACGAACGAAATCTTTATTTTATCAGGGTAAAGAAATAGGCATAATTGCCTTTTTACATTTCTGCCCTGCAATACAATTTTCAGCGTTTTACAAATTAAAATTAAAATATTAACAACTTCAGACAGGATTAATTAAAATTATCATCACAATCAGAAATTGAGCATACACAAGTACAGTTACTCATAGTCATTCACGCACATAGAGAGAGAGAGAGGAGAGAGAGAGAGAGAGAGAGAGAGAGAGAGAGAGAGAGAGAGAGAGAGAGAGAGAGAGAGAGAGAGAGAGAGAGAGAGAGAGAGAGAGAGAGAGAGAGAGAGAGAGAGAGAGAGAGAGAGGGGTCAAGCATTAAAGCTACTTAATATTTTAAAAATGCAATTTAAAATGAAAATATTACAATGACAGTTAAATGCTCGTGGAAACGTTGAAATAATTGAAACAGAATTGTCGTTAAATGTGTGTACAAGATTTCATGACATGTGAATGCAGATGTCTTTTGAATGAGATGTAATTATCAGTTTTGACAGACTTGGGTAGGGAATTCCATGCTAAAGCACCTGCATAACTTAAACAACTTCGGAAGAGGTCAGTTCGAGGTTTTGCAAGGTCCAAAAGTAGGTCGCCTCGCATAAAATATGAGCAGTGTTTATAGCGAAAGAACATTTGCAAGTATGAAGGCGTTCTGCTGTGTAAAATTTGATGCACAAACAGATCTTGGAAGAAGAAGAATTTTTGAGCCGCGCTGGTGTAATGGCTTCGGCGTTGTACTGGCGACCAGGTGTTCATGGTTCAAACCCGGGCGTGAGCGTTTGAAGAAATGTTTACGGCCGGAAATTTGACTGAATAGCCTGAACGGCTCCTGTGATAAACCCTCTGTGGATGGGAAGGAGCGAAGCTCCTGACCGGGCTGGAAGGAAAGTCCTCAGGTTCCCCAGCCTCGCAATGACATGTCATTGGGCCGAAGGGCTGAAAGCCCAAGTGCCGCTGGTTAAGAAAAAAAAAAAAAAAAAAGAGGAAGAACATTCAGCTGTGAAAATAGCTGAGCACTGGGAATGTTATCATTCACGCAAACAAGTCGTAGCGCCCTTTTATGTAGGGATTCTAGGCGTTTCAAAAACGACAAGCCACAGCGACTCCAGAAATTTGAGCAATAAGAAAGGTGACTTTGAATATGTGCATAATAGAATATAAGTCTAGATTGCGGACATAAAAAATATCTGAGATGATGGCGTTCGATAGGAGAGCTTGGTATAAGTTTGTTGAAGGCCTATGCTCCATGGGGAACTGAACAGTATTGAATGAGTTAAGTAATTGGTACTGGGGAACGAAAACTATAATAATTAGCGAAGCAGGGTGATATGCCAACTTTACACATGAGAAAGAAATGAAAGTTTCTAGAACAAGTCACGGGTATTTCATATCTTGGACACATAAGAACAGAAGATGGCAGATGTGAAACAGAAATCAAGAAGAATATAGGAAAGTCCAAAGCTGCATTCAGTAACATGAGACAGATAAATGTGCGCCTGAGGTAATAGACCTCAGCTTTCTTTCTTTCTTTTTTTTCTTAATTTTGCCTTGTATTACTTCGGCGTGTTCTTTTCTCTTCTGCTTGTTGTGAGAGCTTCTTTTCGCCCAATCTGAGGTGGTTATCGCCTTCGGCGTGGGAGCTTGGGGAACTTGCTTCGGCGTGAGAGCTTTTCTCTTCTCAGTCAATCTGAGGGGGATGGCTCGATGTTGGGGGTAGGGGGGGGGGGGGAAGGGGGGGGGGCGCCCAATCTGAGGTGGTGCCGTAGGGAGCATCGCCACGTTGTGCGATCGGCAGATTCATCCTCCCAGTTTCTTAGCTCGGTGGTCCATGGTTTTTGTCAGTTTGAGGTTACATTTTTTGACTGCAAGCTATAAACGCCTTGAAAAATTATTTGTGGCTTTTTAGTGCATTAAAAGCCTGTGTTTAAAATATATATCTTTTTATTTTTTATTGGAGCGTGTTGGCGAGGCTCACTCCGTTCAGCCAAGACACAGGGTCGGTCAATTACAGGACGCATGTCCAGATATAAGATATCATGTAGTGTAGCTATTCTATGTTGGTAGAAGAGATCAAAGTTAGGTACATTTAATATTTTGGCCACATTTTTGAAATAGCAGTTGTGTATGTCAAAATGTGCGCCTCGTTCAACCAAAACACTAGGTCCGTGGGTTATATTAGGGCGCGTGTCCAAATATTTAAAAAAAAACCTTGTGGTCTGGTGTAAAACGACATAACACATTGCTGAAAACTAGAATGCAAGGAAAAGTTGAACAGAACAAAAAGACGATAGCGCTATAAGTGTGATGATAACATCAATAGACAGGAAAGAGTATATCACAGTGTACCATCAACACAAGAGACAGGAAAGAGTATATCACAGTGTACCATCAACACAAGAGACAGGAAAGAGTATATCACAGTGTACCATCAACACAAGAGACAGGAAAGAGTAAATCACAGTGTACCATCAACACAAGAGACAGAAAAGAGTATATCACATTGTACCATCAACACAAGAGACAGGAGACGTTGGAGATCCATTGCTGCCGATCTTCGATGAGAAAATGGTAGCTGATCTGATCTGATTTTTTGTATAAATATCTGTTGTTCAGCCTGTTTCTTTCTCTTCTTTAGCGCATCCACAGTTTATCTGTCTGTTTTATTGTAGTTGTCGTGAAATATTCTAATCCACATATATAAATTAAAAGGTAAATATAAAGCCTAACAAATAAATCTAATAAAGAAAAGAGCAATGGTAAAATAACAGTGCTGTCACAAGGAATGTACTCGAAATCCCCCTTTGTTTTATGCTTCGTCTGCAAATTGTAACGCTTTCACGTTGATAGTAAAAGCCTACTATATTATTACCCGCTTTCTTCAATGAAACGTGTGCTGTATTTCTTGGAAAAACATTGAGATACCAAGCTGATCAATGACCTAATTTTAATATTTCATTCATTCCATTTTATACACGGCTTAACTAAAGACAGATGGACTAAAGGATAGAGAGAAGGGAGGGCTGAAAATCAGGAACGCATGCAAAATTGAACACGCGTCTCGCTATTAATGCCACCCCAACAAGCGTAACGCGATACACACTTACTACTATCACGCGTGTAAGGCCACATGCACTAACTTTTTCGGACGGACAGTGATAAAAACACTAACCTTCCCAGAGTTAGGTTTTTAAATCCTGAAAAACTCTTATTAGAAAGATGACAATAGATGGGTTTACGTTTGAAAACATTACAGTACCCAGACAGCACATCTTCGAAACAGGAGGTAGAAGGAATTGCATATTTTGAACGCAGCATTTTAGCTCTATTAAATATATATATATTTGGGTTCCTTAGGGTTTGCTGACAAAGAATATGTACAACGTTATGCAAATAGTCTAGGAATTAACAAGTTATAGCCAAAATAAAATGATGGTGCTGTCAGACAACACCCAAAATCAGAATCGCTCAGTGGTAGATTTTTTTACACCACCATTGTACGGGAAATGGGCCACAAGTTACATTTGAACTGATTGGCTGGAATGATATGTAAGGCTAAAGACGATTAGTCGGACTATAAATGCTATCCTTGGTTGTTAGGGGAGACGTAGGAAGTTAAAATTTTTTCAAACACTTGTCGAAACGTGGCTCCATTGGCCAGACTCGCTGATATACTCACTTAGGAGCGTTAGTTCGAGACCACTAGTTCAAATAAGCTTGATAAAGCAACAGTGCGTTGAAGCCAGCTCATATTTTTGCTAAATAAAAGCCTGGAACATAAGCAGCTGGGAATTTGTGCCAGTATTTGTGCCAGAATTCATTGCTAATCAACGTATCTGTGTTTATTCTATGAATTGTGGTAAGCTTGAAACATTCAGTATCTTTTAATGAAAATTGAATGTGAATTGTTAATTTATGCCTGTATATATGTGTAGTTCAGTAGCAAACATGATGTAAAGCCTATAATGCTCCAGCCTGAACAGAAGGTGTCGGAGGAAAGTAAAACGGCATGGAATGGCCAAACAGTACACTGACACCTAGATGATTGACTAGAAAGAAATAATGCTGGAATTGCAGAGGCGTAGTAACCATTAAGGAGGTTAATACTGGTATAAAGTATTTCAGATGAAGCTGACAGTTGGCCTAACGCTCTGAACTCAATGTTTGTGATGTATTGTGCTCAGTGTAGAACTAGAGTATCAATTAGTTATGAAGTAGAAGGTACATCCTTCTTGTTTTCAGGGACCGTGGTCTTGATGGTATTGAGCAGCACCTGGTCAGAGCTTTGCTGAATCCAGAGTCGGACAGCATACTCCTTGGTCCATTTAGCTATCAGTGAGGTGTCTCCAGAGCACAGGGGAGAAATCGAGCAGAGGAGTCTTTTCCTGCCGCCATCACGCAAGATAAGCTGATGTGGCCAGCTGAGCTCAAAATTATGTACCCCCATCTTAAAATAACATTGTAACATAAACTTAAGAGGGGAAGTAAATTGTTTTAATATCAGGAACTGAGAACATCTCCAATACTAGTTCCAATAAAGACAAACTATTGAAGTCATGATGACAAATACCAACAGAGCTTGAACAAAACAAAACCAGTATTACCTCATATTACTACTACACAACTGACACACATAGGATACTTTTAATAATATATGTCACTACAATATTCATATTGATAAATTCTGTACATATAACTTGTAATTAAAATTGATTGTGATTCCTGGTTCCCTTTGTATTTGAATCAGGACACATATTCATTCATGACAGAAATGAATACATATTGTTATTTGAAAAGTTATCAGTGACTCCTTTAAGATATCCTTGTAGAGTGTTTTATGTATGTGAGTGTCACAGTGTTGTCAAGTGTGGTGGAATAAATTAAATTGTTTATCTGTCTGTTGTTGTTATGACTTACACTTCATCATACACATACCCTAGACATACAACGTAGTCATCACACTATTCCAGAATAATTCTGACTGAGATATATATATATATGTGGCAGCAAGTAAGGTTATCTATAATACACTACTCTTATTAGATATAGATACCTTCACAGCTGATCTCAGTCAGTACACTAAGTCCCCTATAAATATTTATAACATCCCACTTCACCACAGTAGTCTATGTTTCTATTTTCCTCTATCTTCCTATATCATTTGTATGTTCGTCTTTACTATTGTCCCCTATCTTCCTATATCATTTGTATCTTCCTCTTTACTATTATCCTTTATCTTGCTATATCATTTGTATCTTCCTCTTTACTATTGTCCCATTTCTCCCTATATTATTTGCATCTTCCTCTTTTCTATTGTACCCTATCTTGAACCACGTCAATCTATATTTATCCATCAGTGTTTTACTGTCTGTTTGTCTGTTTGTATCATCATCATCACCCTTCAGCTCACTAAGGAGCATAGGCCTTCAACAAACTTTTGCCAAGTCTTCCTGTCCTGTGCCATCCGCTCAAGGTCTGTCCATGTCTTCTTCATTGCATTCATGTCTGTCTTCAGTTCTCTTCTCCACGTGTTTCCTTGGACTTGCTTTAGCTCTCTTATCTCGGGATCCCAGAACAAGGACTGCCTGATAATGCTATCAACGCGTTTTTTTCTGAACGTGGGTGCTATCCATCTCCAGCGTCTTATTCTCACTAGCACTTGTCTGGTTCTTGTCATCAGTTCCTCATGAGTGATCTTGTCATCAGTTCCTCGTGAGTGATCTTGTCATCAGTTCCTCATGAGTGATCTTGTCATCAGTCCCTCATGAGTGATCTTGTCATCAGTTCCTCGTGAGTGATCTTGTCATCAGTCCCTCATGAGTGATCTTGTCATCAGTCCCTCATGAGTGATCTTGTCATCAGTTCCTCGTGAGTGATCTTGTCATCAGTTCCTCGTGAGTGATCTTGTCATCAGTTCCTCGTGAGTGATCTTGTCATCAGTTCCTCATGAGTGATCTTGTCATCAGTTCCTCATGAGTGATCTTGTCATCAATTCCTCATGAGTGATCTTGTCATCAGTTCCTCATGAGTGATCTTGTCATCAGTTCCTCATGAGTGATCTTGTCATCAGTTCCTCATGAGTGATCTTGTCATCAGTTCCTCGTGAGTGATCTTGTCATCAGTTCCTCATGAGTGATCTTGTCATCAGTTCCTCATGAGTGATCTTGTCATCAGTTCCTCATGAGTGATCTTGTCATCAGTTCCTCGTGAGTGATCTTGTCATCAGTTCCTCATGAGTGATCTTGTCATAACCACTATAATCCTTTTATTGTACGCAAGCACCCATTATGAATGTATAAGGCTTTTCTGTTCTTGTTCTTGTTTTGTTGTTCTTCATGTTTCAGTGCCACGAGAGGTTTGGAAGAGAGAGAGCGCCAGACTATTCTATCGGCTGTCTTCCTCCTGGCCTGGTTCCATTCTAGTCCTCGGTCCTTCAAAGATTGTCTAATGTTGTCCTCCCAGCGGACTCTGGGTCGTCCTCGGGGTCTGGATCCTTGGCTCTTTGTTTCCCATGCTTGTCGTGGTAGCCGATCTTCTCCCATTCTGCAGACATGGCCAAACCATCTTAGTTGGGACTGTTCTACTTGGGTCTGTAGGGGGTGGCATTTTAGGCCTTGACGTATCGTCTGGTTGCGTACCATGTCTCTTCTTGTTACTTCAACCACCTTCCTCAGATATCTCATTTCTGAGGTTTGGATCTGGCTTTTATGGGTTGTAGTCATTGCCCATGACTCGCATCCATATGTCAAGACTGGGACATAGGTGGAGCGGTATACAGCCATCTTCGTTTTCTTACCAACCTCTCTCTTGCTGAGGAATCCTCGATTTATGGCCTGAAAAAGTCTCCCAGCTGCTGCTTTTCGAGTGGCCAACTCTTCTTTGATGCCTCCCTTTCGGTCTATAATAGCTCCGAGGTATTTAAAGTGGTCGACCTGCTCCAGGACCTGTTCTCCCAGCTTAATCTGATGTCTTCTTTCTTCTCGTGATATCACCATGGATTTTGTTTTAGAGCTGCTTATGACCATCCCTCTCTTCTCCAGCTCTTCCTTCCATACTTGCAGGTTGGATTGGAGATGTGCCTCTGATTTCCATATAGTTCCCAATGTAATGAAAGCTTCTCTTGAATTTTGTATTCTTATTTTAATATCACTGCCTGTCCCTCGAACTGTGTCTATTTTACTGCCAGTGTCTTGGTGTATATTAACTTTCATATATCCATCCATATATTACTGTAACTTGCTTTCTATATATCTATGTCTTAATATCTTATTAGTCTCTCTGTGTCTCTATTTTTATTTATTTATCTATTTTGAACCATATCGATCTTTAAGTATCCATCAGTTGATCAAGTGGTTCTCGCTGTCTCTGCTTCTCCCTTTATATGCTTTCTTTTTCATGTCTACTTGTGTCTGACCTGATAGTTCACCAGGGTCCCTAGGGAGACAGATATTGAACAAGACTACTGTTTCCTCAATCGTGTCGTAGGTGGTGACTAATATGAGGTTGGAGGGTGGGGGAGGGGGCGCAAACAGTCAGTCTTAACATGTATAATAAATGACTACAGAATCAATCACTGCACCATCATGTGAATCTTTTGGTGTGAGGTTTTTATAACGGGACCAGCTGTATTGTTGGTCCCATGCTCCATAAACCCAAACAAACAAATTCACAAACCATACCACAACGTTTCCCCGCACAGTTTTAGAGGTCTCTCAGGAGACGAACAACGAACAAGGACTAGGTCGGCCTCAGTCTTGGCCACAACACACGGCTAACGTCAGGCTGTACTTATGAAGCTGACAACTTCATCATTTCAAACAAATTTCTACAGAAACCACCTCTCCACGAGCATACGAATGTTTTTGCGCAGACTTTTTACAAGGGAACCAGGTGTATAATTGGCTATTTGCTCCATAAAGACCGAAAAATGTGCATGAATTAATCGAATAAATATATATATATCGATATTGCACTTTTAATCTCAGGAAGATCTTCAAGCGTTCTGTAGTTAATAATTTGTTTACGATGAAGCACTGATTAAAAATGTTCTCGTCTAGCGATAAGTTAAAATTTATCACTCAGTTTCCGGTCCCCATGTTGCCACGCCTTTTTAATATTTAAGAACATAAAAAAACTCGCCACGGGCACAAGTTGAATTCTTTGACGGAATTATGCATCATTACTTTATCTAGTAATATGCTGATTAATTTAAGATATTACATTCTGATGAGGAACGTCTTTGGTGATGATGTAAATTGTGGCATAAGAGCTAGACGTCAATCTATGTTTAGACTAATGTAATTCCCTTTCTGCATCAGACTGGCAACTACATCGTGTACAACAAATTGCTACATAAAAGTTCGCTGCAAGAGTACATGAATACCTTGATGCAGACTTCCTACACGGAGACCAGTTACAGTGGTGCTTCCAAGCTTCTTAAGGCGCGAAAAGACAAGAAACAAAAAAAAAAGATTCGTTTCTGAAGGATAACTGCCTCATGTTAGCAGAGTTGATAAAACAGTTATAATGAAGGATGTGGGTTTGGTTTCGAAGCCAATCTCATCTCACTTAAAATATAAACCACTTTTGAGCCCTAAAAGTAGCAGGTTTAAGATGCCAAAAATCTAAATTGTCAAGAATCTAAATTGCCTAAAGTCTAAATTGTCAAAAAAGTTGATGACTAGGACTACATGTGATGGTAAGATTGTGTCTAGTTGTGTTGGGTTTGCTTTCTTGTAGTTTTCTGTTAACGGGTCTGAAAGAGAAATCGTCTCCAGCTGCTGCTCTTACTGTGCTATTTCTACTACTATTGCTACTACTACTACTACTACTACTACTACTACTACTACTACTACTACTACTACTACTACTACTACTACTACTACTACTACTACCACCACTACTACTACTACTACTACTACTGCTTCTATTGCTGCTACTGCTACTACTACTACCACTACTACTACTACTACTACTACCACTACTACTACTACTACTACTGCTACTACTACTACTCCTGCTATTACTACTCCTGCTACTACTATTACCACTACTACTACTACTGCTACTACTGCTACTATTACTGCTACTACTACTACTATTGTTTCTACTGCTACTACTACTGCTACTACTACTCCTGCTACTACTACTACTGCTACTACTACTACTGCTACTACTACTGCTGCTACTACTACTACTGCTACTACTACTACTGCTACTACTGCTACTGCTACTTCTACTACAGCTACTAGTACTACTACTACTACTACTGTTTCTACTGCTGCTACTGCTACTATTACTACTACGGCTGCTGCTACTACTACTACTAATACCACTACTACTGCTGCTGCTACTACTACTAGTGGGAAAAAACTTCACTTTCTCTCGCTCCCTCCTGTCTCTCTCTCTCTCTCTCTCTCTCTCTCTCTCTCTGTCTATCGGTTTCCCAGATACTTTTCTTTGCTTAGTCTTGTCCTTTCTTTAATCTTATCAGACTTTGGAACACCTTTTCTTTTCTCTTATCTGTCCTTCCACTGTGACGTGTATCATTATTGTTTGTCTCGTTAGATATTAGCAGCGAGGAAGGGAACCGGTAAGTCCAACTTTTACAGTTTAGACCATGTATAGATACAGTCTCTAACACTTCACTCCCTAACTGCAGCATCTGCTTTAAAACCTTTACCGTTAATATGTCTTTGGACAAATGAAAAAAACGCAAAACATACAACACAGCAACATGGTAAGTACGTCAGTTTTGCAGATGGGTAAGAACAGACAATAACGTTGAATTGTTTTTTTTTTAAATTCAACGTAGGCAATCCCAACCTTGTGCACACGCCCCTAAGTCTGGCCACCCATCATCCTCGTTCTTTTGTTTTGCACATTTTTCTCTTTCGTCATTTTCATTTACTAATATAAGGCCTGCCGTTTAATGCTTATCATCAGTTTTTTTTCTATTGTGTCCTATTCCATCCACAGCAGCCTTCTTCTCTTCTTCTTGTTCCACTGGCACTTGTCTGGGTTCTTGGTTCCACATCGGTGGTTTGCACCAATTTTCATTTCTATTCTACTACCAGTATGTTTATTATTTGTTACCTATTTTTGGTCGTCCATTATCGTTCTCAATTGTTCTAGCAGTTACATCTTAATTTTGTTTTGCTAATATAAAATTATATAATATTTGTGGATTTCAAATTTTAATACAGTTTCTAGTCATGGTGATGGTGAGTTTTGTGGATTTCTGGTATTGTGTGAGTGGTTCTCTGTGCTGTTCATATTTCTTTGATGTTAGCTGTTAAGGATAGCTGGTGCAGATCTGTACGTGCCGCAGCTACTGAGTGGCGCAAAGTGATGGTATGCAGGATCAACACACAGTATAATGTTCAATTAACTCATCTCGTTAGGGGTCAACAGACAGTCAAACATAGACCAACCCCTCAACATGTAATCCAACACAGTTTTCTGTATCCAACAAATTTATTACATGTACAACTCCACATTATGTCACGGTAATAATGACATACACAGTTCCGTTAAGACAATTTTCTTTAGTAAAATTCACGACATACGTAATCCATAGATATAATACACTTCACGAAAAGATATATTTCATCATGCGCATCTTTCATCTTCCAAATCTTCATACATGATTATTATTATCTGTCTCTTGCTCATTAGCACGCAAGTCCATGAACGTACAATTATAGTAACCTTGAAGACATCTGAGATAATCTCGCTGTACATTTATGAAACACTTGACACTTAAAATCTTCCATATCTCGGCCACACACTCAGAACAGTAATGATCCCACATCACTGTTGTATACAAAGTACTCCTTCTTCTTCAAGCACCATGTCCAGGGGCATAGGAGATCATGTCTCTCCACAACTTCCTGTCTCCAGTACAATTTATCAATTCTGCTGTTGACTTCTTTCCATGCCACGATGTCAAACTGTCCAGTATTTGCTCTCTTTGTCTTCCCCTATCTCTTTTTCCTTCAATCTTACCTGTTGTTACGATATATTCCAGCTTTCCCCTTCTCATAACATGCCCAAAACAAGTGGGTTGCTTCTTTCTAACTTGTGAAATAAGTTTCTTTAGTGCATTGGCTTCTGTTAGGACATCCTCATTAAATCTATCATCCAGAAAAAAGCGCGTTTGCCATCCATGACCCTAGTCTTTCAATCTTTTTTTTCTTCTCCGGAGTTGCGGGGTTATCTCTGCTCTCAATCTTAATCTATATTCAAATCTACAAGCAGCGTAATAATACAACATGGACGTTTGAAACATGGAATAGATATTATGTGTTCCTGGTGTTCTTCTTCCTTTACTGAACTGCGTCTCGTGTGAAATGGACGTTTTATCGCTTCAGAAAGGTCTGTCGTTAAAATTTTTCGACTAATCAAAAGAGTAGGTTTAAAAGCAAAAATGTCCGCGGGGCTCACAGACCAGAATACATTGCTGTCGCAACGGAGAGATGTACATTAAGATAGTGATGATAAACATGGCTGTCTTATGTTGAAGTAGGTGTCCGGAATGTTAGCGGATGAGACTAAGGGAGCATGGAAAATTTAGTTTAACGGGGTAGAGACCGGAAGAAATAATGAACCTGTGTAAACTACGCTATTTTCTCTCTTGTAGGTACCCTTAACTGAATCTATCTCTGTATCTATCTATCTATCGATATATCTATCTATCTATCTATCTATCTATCTATCTATCTATCTATCTATCTATGATAGGGTGGGCGAGAGATGATGATGCTGTTGTGATATGTGATCACTTTCTTGCACACTCGCACCGACCCAAACAACAATAAAACTCTTGATTCTAAGGCAGGGGTTTGATGCGTGATGCCATATGATGATGGATGGCATCCGCATGTCTGGTTTTGTGTAGTGTGTAGATGTGTTCAGTCAAAACAATGTTCATGCAACAATAACAGGGCAATCCACATAGGACGTCAGTAAACTCACGACGTATAAAGTCAATGAGTCTTGAAACAGCCGTTGACGTTTTTCTTCATTATTTATTGTGGACGCCACAGTGACAAAATGGTTACGCAAATGTGTAGGCACATCAAACAGTCATTATCACAGCAACATTCAATACAGCAATAAACGGTAGACAGCATTACAATGATGAGTCAGATGCATGTTATATTTCATAGTGCTGTAAATGTAGTCAGGTGGAAAACTCCATCCTTTTCTATAACAGCCAGGAGATAACCAGATGTATGAGATCAGTTCACTCTCCTTAGTTTGACTTCAGCAAGACAGACACGTCTGCCGAAGTATAAATAATGTCCTCAAGAATATCCTCTAGATAATAAAGGTTTTCTAAACCTAGTTCATTTAACAAAGTAGCAAGTAATGGTCCTTGGTACCTGCATCAACCGATGCAGTACAATGCAGCGACATGTGAGCTGGGAAAGAACATCTCGTGACGACGACTTTCGGAGACAGGCTATGAATCGAAATCGCTCACGACCCAAAATCGATAGAGTTAATGAAAAAGTCAATTTACCTTGCTTTCATGAAATACACAGAAATATCACGCCTCCCGACATGTGCAAATACACTAGAGGTATTATCCCGAATAAACGAAATATCCATAAAGAGGACTACACATCCCTGACAGAACAAAAAAAAGCGGAGATCCCCTCTTCAACAAGGCATCTCTTTCGCCATTCCAAATCGCTCACTCCCACTAGTGGTGGGCGGAAACCGATCGACCAAACAACAAGACAAGTCATGCGCAGTCCAGCGCAAAAATGACCACAGCTCAAAAGTTAACTGCATTCGATACTAACGCGAGAAGACAAATGCTTACCGAGAAAAGTGACTATAGATTTCAAGCAGTTGTTGCCCTTGCGTTATAAAACAGATATTGAAATAAAACGATGTTGCGAGAATTTATCACGCAACATATCACCACCTCTCCCGATAAAAAAAAAAATGTGGAACATATTTTTTTTTTCAATATCAAAGAGCAAGCGATAAGCGGCTCAAAACGCACGAATTATGCGCTGATAATTAATTAAATTGCCAAACAATAGGACGATCCAGGACATATGCTCTGGTATTCCGAGGGTAAGTACACAATCTAGAACTCGTAAGGTAAGTCCTCAGCTCAACAATGACATTCTGAGAAAGTACAAGCAATATAATGCTAATTAATAACTAATATGCTTCATAAGGTACAATACATTATTAATAATTGTGGCTGTTTAGTAAACTAACGGCCCTTATATTAACTACTCAGTCCTCCTCTATCATTTTAAAAAAAACGAACAGAAGAAGATGACAACAAAGCACGATAGTGTGTACATATAAAGTAAGTACAGATGTGCTAATCTATTGAAGAAATATAGGTGTGTTATGACTCTGTAATATATAGAAATATAGGACAGAAGTATTAGTTGGAGTCATGTGGGCATCTAGACAAAATGTCAGCCATCACATTATCCGCACCACGGATAGCTCGTACCGTGAAGTGAAAAGGTTGAAGAGCTATAGCATATCGAGTGGATCTCGAACTCTTCAAATTCTTAGTCAGAATAGCTGTAAGAGCTTTCTGATCAGTCTCTAGAATGAAATGTGCGCCCAGGAGGAATCTTTGTAGCTTTAGAATTGACCAAACCATCGCTAACAACTCACGGTCTAAAACCGAGTAGTTCCTCTCTGCCGCATTTAGTTTTCTAGAAATGTACATAACAGGATGCAGAGTATTTGCATATTCTTGCATCAGTGCTGCTCCAATCCCAGTGGATGAAGCATCACTCCGAAGAACAAAAGTCCTATCAAGAGTAGGTAATCTTAAGATGGGAGGAGAAGAAAATATATTCTCGATTTGGTCTAGTGAAGATTGGCATTCTTCATACCAACGGACCAGATTAGGCGAACCTTTCTTCAACAATGTTGAGAGAGGTGCCATGATCGAAGATAAATTTGGAATAAATCTCCCATAAAATTGAATTAAACCTAAGAGACTCCTAACTTGTTTCTTCGTTTTAGGAACAGAGATGTTCAGTATATTGGAAGTATTGTGGTCTTCTGTCTTCAAGAGACCATGACCAACACGATGACCCAGGAAAGAGATTTCACCAAAACCAACAAAAGCTTTAGAAGGTTTTGCTGTCAAATTATTCTCACGTAGAGTGGACAGTAAGTCATATAACCCTAAATAGTGATCTTCCCAGGTATCACTGAAGAAACAGATGTCATCTAAGTATGCGATGACATCCGAACGATGTGACAGAATTCGACGCATCATGCGAACGAAAGTGGCAGGGGCGTTCATGAGACCAAAAGGCATAACATTCCATTGAAATAGACCCCTAGGTGTAGAAAAAGCAGTAAGAGGTTTGGCATGCTCTGCTAAAGGCACTTGCCAATAACCTTTAGACAAGTCAAGTTTAGTGAAGAATCTAGAATTAGAAAGTCTAATCAGTAGATCTTCTAACAAAGGCATCGGTTAAGCGTCGAACTTTGTGACCTGATTCAATTTGCGATAATCAACGCAAATTCGTATGTTCTTATCCTTCTTCCGGACAATAACCATGGAAGAAGAATATGGTGAAGTCGATGGTTCAATTATATTTAATTGAATCATTTCATCCAATTCCTTTTCCACTTGCGACTGAAAGTGTATAGGAATAGGATACGGCCTAACCCTAATTGGATTATTGTCCGTAAGAATTATGTCATGTTCTATGACATCTGTGTGTCCAGGAATGTCAGTGAGAACATCCTGAAATGTTTGTAACATCGACGAGACTTGTCGATGTTCGTCACCAGAAAGATTAGGAGAAACAGAAACGTTTTTCCAAGATTCCGTAGAATGTAATGGAACCACTGGAAGGGGAAGGTTGACATAAGAGAAGGTAGCTTCCTCCATCCCTGAAATGACAGACAGGGATGAATAATGACCGTGAGGTGCAGGAGCATCATCCGTTGCCGGAAAATAGGCAGCAAATAGTCCGGACGTTCGTGAAATTCCGAAAGCATGTTTATGTGGAAAGTTTTATGCTTTCCATCAATATCGACCACATAGTCAACATCGGAAATAGGAGAGACTATTGCATACGGACCTTTCCATGCAATAAGAAGTCTATTTTCCCTACTGGGGAGTAGGACGAATGCTTTGTCACCTGGACAAAGTTGTCGTAGACATCTATTCTTGTTAGCAAACTGCCTTGCCTTCTCTTTAGCAATTTCTGATGAAGCAGTTGCTAGCTTACATGCCTCAATGATCTTTTGTCTAAGAGCAATGACATACTCATATGAGGATTGAGTTTCATCGCTAATATCATCGGCAGTGATGAGATCGTGTAATAAAGACATAGGGCCGCGTGGACGCGCGCCAAAGACAAGTTCGAAGGGAGAAAATCCTGTGTGTTCATTAGGGACTTCTCTATAGGCAAAGAGAGCCGCGGGTAAAACCCTGTCCCAATCTTGAGGATGATCTTCAGTTATCTTACCAAGCAAAGTCTTGAGCGTTCTATTCAGACGCTCAACTAACCCATTAGACATAGGATGGTAGATACTACTGAGAGATCGTTCAATATGTAAGGTAGACATTACCTGTGACATAGTGTCAGATATGAGTTGAGTGCCATGGTCTGACAATATTTCTCTGGGGAACCCCAAGCGAGAAAATATCAACCAAAGAGCATCTGCGATATCTGTAGTAGATATGCTCTTAAGAGGAATAGCCTCTGGCCAACGTGTGCACATATCGACACATGTAAGGATAAACTGATGTCCTCTGGCCGACTTGACCTTAAAAGGGCCAATAATATCTATGGCCATTTTCTGAAACGGCCGAATAGGAATGTCAGCAGCCTGGATAGGCGCAGCATGTCGTGGTCCTCTAGATTTGACCTCCTGACATACCTTGCATGATCGGCAGTAAATACGAATGTCCTTATTGACAAAAGGCCAAAAGAAAGCCGCAAGGACTCTCGACTTCGTACGGGCAAAACCCATATGTCCAGCACATTGCGAGTCATGAGCATGTTGTAATATTTGGACTCTCATGCTCTTGGGAACAAGAATTTGCGAATGTGCCGACGTAGTCGAATCTTGTACCATACGTACAAGTACGCCGTTTCTCATTGCAATCCAAGATTTTCTATTTGTATCCTGATTCGGATCACCTTTCTTCGCAAGAACGAAGAATTTTTTTAAAGAAGGATCTTCTTCTTGCAATTTTATGAAAGAGTCACGAGTAATTACTAAGTGACTATCTTGGCTATCAACTTCATTATCACTATTCAGTGAAGTTTCGGGTGTTTGTAGAGCTTGTGCTCTTGTAACTACTGCATTTGTAGCTTGCATGTTATTATCTTCCCAAGCAGCAATCTGCTGTGGGGTACACTCCCTAACTCCGTGAATACGACCAATAATAAGGTCCGCAATAGGATTAGGTAAGAGACAAGCATGCACATCTCCAGTAAAGAAAGGAGTGGCAATGCGAATTACAGCAGTAGGATATTTTTCTAGAGTGCCGCCAAATGTGACACATTTAATAACCCTTCCTGTAGCACAAGATGGATCTACAAGCGATTGTCTAACACCAATAGTGGTGCATCCGGAATCGAAAAGTAGTGAGACCGGAGTATCATTAACAAGACCCTTATGTAGAATTAAAGAACCCCTCCCGTCATGCGCAACAGCAGCAGGAAGAGCGGGAAGTGGGTGACCACAACTCAAAGTAGTTATGGTACCCGGTTCGAATAAAGTACTGCATTGGGGGCATTTGTTTGCTCTCTCAAAGTCAAAAGCAGAACTAGTGACAGCGTCAAAGTTTTTTACTATCAACAACATGATTACAGGCTCCCTCAGTTTCCTGTTGTACAGCATTAGCCTGCTGATATCTCTTTTTTTTGTGTTGAGATCTACCCCGACTATTATTACCTCTGAAGTTATCAGAGTTATTATTATCTCTGCAGTTATTATTGTCTCTATTGTAATTGTTATACTGGTTCGAATTCCAGTTTCCACGATTACTATCATGTTCACATTGATGCGAACATCTATTTGTTTGGTTCTGAGGTCTTCGGCAGGAATAACCTCTATTACCATATCCTCTTTTGAAATGCTTATAATTATTAGGGTGATAGTAACGACCACTATCAGGTTGTCTCCAATTCTTCGAAGAAGAATCACCATGAAATTGGTTTCCATGATTTTGACAGAAATTACCGCTGCCCTTTCTATCAAAATTTTGTTGGGATCTACGAGCAAAGTTTTGACCATACGGAGCTGCCGAAGCAACTGGTAAACCTTCTTTCACCTTAGAGTTACCCATGGTTATGTGTGGGTGCGCATTTACGTATTGGCAACAGAAATCTTCCATTTCTTTTATTGTTTTAGGTTTACGTTCATGAAGGAAAGCAAGGAAAGACTCATTGACAGACGAGGAGCTTTACCTGTCAGTATCCCTGATAACTGATAAACATATTTTGCTTTGTCTATGTTATGAGCTGTACATGCTTGTTCAAATCTGTCCAGATAGAACATTATGTCATCACTGGAAGGACCAAATGTTGGTAACTTAATCTTAAAAGTATCATTATTAGCCTCCCCAATAATCCCCAAC